>PVKE010009753.1:0-44022 GCA_004027555.1 Craseonycteris thonglongyai | reverse complement strand
TCAGTGCATATTTATTTCTATTTTACTTTTGACAGATAGAGAGAGAGACAGAGACAGAGACAGTTAGAGAACCGAACTGTGGGAACTCCCCAGTTCAGCATGTGGGTCCTGCCTGGGCCGGAGCCGGGATTCGATCCCCGGTCCTCGTGGCCTCAAAGCGAGCGCTCAACCCGCTGAGCCGTCCCGGCTTTCCCCCCATCATCCATTTATTTATAATCGAACTATTTGTAATTGTTATATCTTCTTTGTAAATTTACTCTTTTCTTACATAGTAAACTTCTTTGTCTCTTATAATGGTTTCTAACTTAGAGCCTATTTTGTCTGATGCTAAGATTGCCATCTCTGCTCTTTCAGGTATGATTTGCATGAAATATCTTTTTCCATCCTTTTACTTTGAGACTATGGGTGTCATTAAATATAAAGTGACTCTCTAGTAGACAGCATATTGTTAGATCTTGTTTTTTTCTTTTGATTAGGAAGTTAAATCCATTTTTATTTAAAATAATTATTAATAGGTAAGAATTTACTATTCCGTTTTGTAAGTTATTTTCTGTATATTTTGTAGCTGTTTTTGTTTCTCCTTTCCCCTCTTACTGCCTTTTGTGTTTTGTAGTAATATGTCTTGAGTCTCTTCATTTCTTTGTGTGTATAGTCTATGAATTTTTTTTTGTTTACCATTGTAATTATATAAAACCATCTTAGTTATAGCATTCTATTTTAAATTGATAACTCTTAAATTGCATACAAATACCCTACTCTATCCCCAACACTTGGTTATTGATGCCACAAATTAAATTTTTTTTTTGTTTTTGACAGAAAGATACAGAGACAGAGAGAAAGGGGAGGGCCCAGAACAGTCTTCATAGTTGCACATCATTGGTATTTCCACATACCGGTAGTTTCATTCCACAGGTTGGCGTGGGGCTGCACAGTTCAGGAAATGGGCCGGGGTCTCACCCCGCTGAGAACTGAACTGGGGGCACTCCCCAGTTCAGCATATGGGTCCACATGGGCCAGGGCCGGGATTTAGTCCTCGGTCCCTGGGGCTGCAAAATGAGCGCTTAACCCACTGAGCCATCCCAGCTTCCCCTGAATTTTTATATATCATATAACTATTTAACAGAGGCTTATAGTTTTAAAAATATTTTTATTTGCATTCTATAAAAATTAAATTTATGCACTAAAGTTACAATAATACAGGTTACTATTTGTTTATGTATTAACTTTTTACCATATTATTATTTTATGTACCACTTATTTCATATGTTCCTGTCTAGAGTTCTTTTGTTTCGATTTGAAGGACCCCTTTAGCATTTCTTGTAGATCAGGTCTAATGGTAATGACTCCTTTAACTTTTGTTTTCTGAAAACTTTATTTTTTTTTATTGTTAAATTTATTGGGGTGACATTGGTTAGTAAAAATTACATAGGTTTCATGTTTACAGTTCTATAGTACCTCGTTTGTGTGTTGTTGCATTGTGTTCACCACCCAGAATCAGTTTTTTTTCTATCACCATACATTTGGCTCCCCCTCCCTCCTTTTTCACCCCCCTCCCACTTTACCATCAGGTAATCACTAACCTGTTGAATGAATTTTTCTTTGTTTTTGAAGGACTGGTTTGCCATATTCTCAGTTGACAGCTTTGTTTTTCTTTCAGCACTTTGAATAGACGCTCCCACTCCTTTCTGGCCTGCAAAGTTTCTGCTGAGAATTCAGCTGATAATCTTATGGAAGCTCTCTTTTATGTGATGAGTCACTTTTCTCTTGCTGTTTTCAAGATTCTCCCTTTGTCTTTGACAGTTTGATTGTAATGTGTTTCAGTGTGGATCTCTTTGGGTTTATTTTAATTGTAATGTGTTGAGATAGAATTTTTATGTCCATTTTCTCTCCTCAGACTGGGGAATTTTCAGCCATTATTTCTTTAAGTAAGCTCTGTTTGTCCCTTTCTATTCTTTTGGGACTATCATAATGTGAAAGTCTGCTTTCTAGTGTCCCATAAGTCTCTTAGGCTCTTTTCACTTTTCTTCACTTATTTTTCCTTTTCTCCTCTAACTTGATGAGTTCAAATGACTTGCCTTCAAGTTTGCTCATTCTCTCTTCTGCCTAATAAACTCTACTTTTGAAGTTGTAATGAACTTCTAAAGTTTATATCTTTTTGTTGGTATTCTCATTTGCCCATTCTTTGTTTTCTTGATGTTATTTACTTGTCTGTGCTTCTTTTAACTTATTGAACATCTCTTATGACAGGTGTTTTAAATTATTTGTCCAGCAGCTCATAGATCTGAAATTTTTTAGGGTCAGTGTTTGGATTTTTTTGGGGTCATGTTTTCCTATTTGTATGCCTTGTGATGTTTTGCTGAAATTTGGGCATTTGAAAAAACAACTACCTCTCCCAGTCTTTATGAATGGCTTTGAGCCTTGAAAGAGCCTCAGTCAGCCCAGCTAGAGACTCTAACCTTTCTCAAACATATTCTGGGGTATATTTTCTCTAAGATTGTTATGTGTGCTTTTTACCTGTTTCAAATTCTCTAAGCAGCTTGCTCCTACATTTTTTCAGAGGTCAGGAATCTCTTGTTCCCCATGGTGTCTCCCTGTGCCAGTATAGCTCCAATGTGCCATGTCCTTACCTCTATTTCTAATGGCTTTCAAATTATGTTGCTGGTCCCTGAGAGGTCCAAGTGAAGTGAGACAGAAACTAGTCTCCAGGGCAGACCCCAGATTAGCCAAAACATTGGACACTTAGTCCATCCATTCTTTTGTTTCTATCCCAAGGAAGGAACCTAGCTAGCATTATGGGAGCCTTCCTCTAGGTTGTATACCATGCTGTCAGGTAGGGGCAGGGGCAAAAATGGGTGTACAGAATTCCGCAAGTTTTTCAACCCATTCTGTTGAAAGTCTGTCCTGCTTTTATGTTAGCCGTGTTGCTATATAGCTTCTCAACTGGTCTCTAGAGTCCTCACAAAGTTATTCTGGTCCGTATATTATTTCTTAGGCTTTGACTATCTTGAAGTGTTGTATTGGGAGCCATCATCATATGGATGGTAATTGAAGTACATGGAGTAAAAGAATATGTAGAATGAGAAGCAGGCCTTGTACAGACTCAGGACTCATATAGACTTTCAAGAATACCAACGTTTAAGAAATAAAAGGAAAATGATAGGGAGCATCTAAAAATGTAGAATGAAAACCAGAAAAATTTTGTATTAAAAGCTCAGAAAAGAGTGCTAAAACGAGGAGGCAAAATGTTAATGACACTTATATAGCATTTATCATATTCCAGTAGTTGTAAGGAATTTTACATGTATTTTTAACAATCCTTGCAAAAATCGTGTAAGTTTGGTACTATTTTTATTCTCATTTTATAGATGAGGAAAGTAAGTCAGAGAGGTCATGTAGCTAATATATACAAGCATGTTCATTGCACGTATGTTCATTATTTGTAATATAAAAATTTGGAGATGACCTAATATCCATCAGTCGAGATTGGTTAAATTGTATTTCATGGACTATAATGAAGCAATTAAAAGAAAAAGGTAGGTCTTTTATGTTTTGAATTGAAAGGATACCATTATATAATGTTGAGTATAAAAGTTAGTTGCAATGTGTATGGTGTTTTATTAATTTAAAAAAGAAACTATTTGTTTTGCTTGTTTATATTAACCAGTGTGTGCAAAGGAAAGTAGAAGACTATACATGAAATTGTTAACAGGGCATTGAGCAGCAATTTTCAGTTTTAATTTATAGATTAATATATTTAGTACATTATAAAAACCTTATTTAAAGAAGATTAAATTGAGCTAGAAAATCTGGGGAAATTAAGGTGGTATATTCTTTTTATTTATAAAAAAACAAAGTCAGTTTTACTAAGAGATTTAACAATAATGAGTAATTGTTCTCTGAGAAGATTAGATTCAGGTGTTTTAGGGAATACAACTCAGATTTCAGTTTGTTGAGGAATGAGTAGGACAGAAGGCAATAATTAACAACAACATTTTATTTAAAAAAGTCTAAATTCTAATGCATTCTAACTCCATGTCAAAATTAAAAGATTTAGTTTTTTGTTTTTTTAATTATAGGACAATAGAGTTCACATTGGACCAAAAATGGAAATTCGAGTTGTTACATTAGGATTAGATGGTGCTGGAAAAACTACTATTTTATTTAAGTTAAAACAGGATGAGTTTATGCAGCCTATTCCAACAATTGGTAAGTATGAGTATTGCTTTTTTTTGTTAATGGACACTTTATAGACAAAACCTAGCTTACAGCTCAGTTCTTTGGGTCTTTTTTTATGCCAGTTTGGAATGGAGATGGGCTTTTTTCTCTTAAGACTCTAGCTGTTAGAGGAAACATGCAAGATTCAGCAGCTGTGGGGTTGAAATGCATATTGTGGGATAGTAAGAAGGAACAGAGTCTTGGTGGGACAGTTGGAAAGGAATAAATGATTGGTGACCCTGGCTGAGGGTTAGGGTGAAAGAATGGTAATAGTCCAGAATTGGGTCTCAAGGTCCTAATAACCCCAGTGGAGCCTTAGAGGGCTAACAGCTGCATATTCCCTATGAAGATTTATTAGGAGTGAAGTAGGTTGGGCAGCAGTTGATATTACTGTATGAAGATAATGTGTAAGTCACAATTATAACCAGGAGATTACCTTGTGTTTGGTTGGTCACTGTAAATATGTTCAGTATTAAAATAACTTTATTTTTACAACAGGTTTTAATGTGGAAACTGTAGAATATAAAAATCTAAAGTTCACTATTTGGGATGTAGGTGGAAAACACAAATTAAGACCATTGTGGAAACATTATTACCTTAATACCCAAGGTAAGAGGAAAAAATGACATCTTAATTTTTCAGATTTTTAAGGATGCCAGTTTTCAGTATATTGATTTAACTAGTAAAGCGGACACTTAAGCATTGATTAAATATTGACTATACCTTTAAATATTGGTAGCCAGCCCTGCATAATTAAAAAAATGAAAGTGGAAAGACTGGGATATGTATTTTGGTGCCATAATTATATTATATAGCATAAATCAGTATTAGCGTAGATGTGTAGGCAGTTAACAGTACTTACCTCTTGTTGCTTTTAACAGTTAAAAATATATTATTGGGGGTGCCAGGATGACTCAGTGGGTTGAGTGCTCATTTGTAGCCCTGGGGTCTGAGGATCCAATCCTGGCCACGGCCTGTGCAGACCCATATGCTGAACTATGGTGTGCCCCCCAGTTCAGTTCTCACTGGAGCGAACTTCCCATAGGGGAGGCTCCTGGCTCACAGGAGTATGCCTCCCATGCAAGAGGCTCCCTGGCAGGTTCCTGCCCTATACAGCCCGTAGCTGCTGGCCTGGTTCCTGCCCTGTGCAGGCCTGTGGAATGAAACTATTAAAACTAATGATGTGCAACTACAGAGACTGCTCTGGGCCCTTCTACTTCTCTTTTTTGCTCTCTGTCTCTGTCTCTTTGTCTCTCTGTCAAAAATAATAAAAATCTTAAAGTATATTATTAGTGTTCATATGTGTATGCTCACTGGCAATATTGTGGAGCATAGTAGAATTTGTGGTGTATGCTTCTGCTGCTCAGTTCAGTTCCACTTTAACCCATTATAATATCTCAATAGCTCTATTTCCATTCACAGTTGCTATCAGAAGAACCTACAGTGGTTTGTTTTTAACCAAACTGTTACATCATATATATTCCACTGAGCATTTATTAACATTTTCACTCCATTCTATGCTTTTGCCTCCTATACCCCAACATAAAGCTTATGTCCAGAGGATTATGTCCATGCCACTTGTTCCATATGTCATTCTACTTTCCACCTAGAAGAGAAACTGGATAATTATTTTTATCTTAGGATTCTTTTTTTTTTTTTTTTGAGAGAGAGAGACAGAGAGAACTGAACTGGGGGAACTCCCTAGTTCAGTTCAGCATATGGGTCCACACGGGCCGGGGCCAGGATTCGATCCTTGGTCCCCGGTGCTGCAAAGTGAGTGCTTAACCCACTGAGCCATCCCAGCTTCCCCAGGATTCTTGATACTGATTTTGGTGTAAGCCAGTGATTAATAGCATAAAACAAAACAAAAAAAAAAAAGGAATTTTGATTATGAGGAATGTTTTAAAGTCTGGGAGGTTTAGCTTCCATGTATCAATAGATATTTATGAAATTATGAAGTTTCTGCTGTGTATTTTGAGTACAATTTATGTGGAAAGTGCTATGCTATTCACCTAGAGAGAGTGCATTGGAGAGAGAAAGATGGTGGTGATTTATTTATTTTTAAAGGACTGTCTTTTGGTAAAAGAAGTAGTAATCAAAGAACAAGTAGCATCAGTAGGTAGATCATGAGAACTACATTTTCATTAGTTAAGAGAAAATATTGAGGGAGTGCCAGGATAGCTCAGTGGTTGAGCACTTGCCTTGCAATTGTGAAGTCTGGGTTTGATTCCTGGCCGTGGCCCATGCAAACCCATATGCTGAACTGTTGCGCAACTGGTAACCACTGAGCTGGCTTGTTGATGAAGGTTCTCACCTGTCATGTGGGAGGCCTCCATTTCAGTTCCCATTCCGCGCAACCCCACATCCACCTGTGTGCAATGAAACCATGTAACAACTAATGATGTAGTTTTGGAGACTGTTCTGAGCCTTCCCCCTTTCTCGCTCTGTTTCTCTTTCACCTTTTCTCAAACAATAAATCTTTTTAAAAAAGAGAAAATACTGATATGCACAGCAGCTTGTGTTTGGTAGAGCAAGGGCTATAAATCCTGTTATAGATGGGGAAATGAAAGCTGAAAAATTATGTGAACTACTTGATATCATACCATTTATTGCTAGGTGCTTGTATAATAGGCAGCCTTTCTGAAAATAATGATGGTAGACTTTGACTACCCATAATATAATAATGAAAGCATTAAGATATTTGATCCACTTACTGAAACTAACAGGTGACTTAATTGAATATTTTTGTGGTTTTTTTTTTGGTAGCTGTTGTATTTGTTGTTGATAGCAGTCATAGAGACAGAGTTAGTGAAGCACACAGTGAACTTGCAAAGTTGTTAACAGAAAAGGAACTCCGAGATGCTTTGCTCCTGATTCTTGCTAATAAACAGGTAACATATCTGTATTTCAAAATACATATAGTAGTTTTATGCAGTCCAGATCATAAGGTAGCTGGAAATATTTCAAGAGAAATAAGTAGTAGATATTAATGAAGTTTCTGCTGTGTATTTTGAATGCAATGTATGTGAAAAGTGCTGTGCTTGGTACCTTGAAGTATACAAAAGGAAAGTAGTTGTTGCTCACCAGAAGCTCCCATGTATTTATGTAAACATGTAAGTGAATATATATGAGATTCTAATGCCAAAAACTATAACTTCAATAATATTAATGAGGCTGTAGGGAAAATCAAAAAGAGTTCTAAAGGTGACATCTTTTAAGATTTGTAAAAAGTAGAATTTAAGTAAAACTTTGAGTCAGTACATGAAGCCGGAGAAAATAAAAGCATGAGTATTTTTAGGGAGCATCAAGCAGATCTATATGTGAGGGGCTGGTAGAGGATAAAGAGAGTCTAGAATAACAGATAAGACCACATTGTGGAAGGCCTGATGGCCATACTAAAAAATTTAGGTTTTATTCTCTGAGCAAGGGAAAACCATCACAAGGTTTTTGAACGTGTTGCTGATAAGATCATTTCAGTGTTTTAAGACTAATCTTGGGGATAGAATGTAGAATTAAGCAGGCGCAGGAGACTAAGATAGGGAGATGCAGTTAATTGCTGCAGTAATTCAAATGCTAGAATTAACAATATTCTTGAATTAGAGGGAATGGAAGGGTGGAAGCAGACTGAAGACATTTTATGAAGGTAGAATTGTAAGAATTTTGTGACCAAATGAGGATGGAGGAGAGGGAGTAGCGGAAGATTGCAGGATCTTGAGTCTAAGCTTCTAGGATGAGAATGCTTTAAGTACAGTAGAGAGGCTTAGATGTTGTAAGAAGAAAGAGTGGGAAGAGGAATAAAGGATTTCCCTCCTTAAAAATAAAGACAAAAAATGCTGATACATTAAAGACACGTAAATAAGACAAAGTGAAATACCATTTTCCAACCATCATATTGTTAAAGACAAAAACCTTTGGTAATCCTTCAACTCACATTGTTGGTATGGTTATTAAAATAAAACATTCTTAGAGGGCCATATGGTAATACCTGTCAAACTTTTAGATGCATGTACCTTTTTACCCTGCAATTCTACCTCTAGTAATATACAAGTAGCCTGCAGGCAACTAACTATCCTAAGGTTATTCTACAAATACTTTTGCAAGTGTATGTGTGTAAAAAAAAAAAAAGGTGTGTGTGTAAATGTATGTAATAGCACATAAGCACACAAACTTCAATCTAAATATTCAGTATAGAACTGGTGAAGAAAATATGTTGCACCCACACAGTGGAATGCAATTCAGATGTTAAAAATAATGGGGAAAATCTGTCCTAATAATGGAAGGATACCTATCTCCAAGAAATTTTCTGAAAAAATATGTGATTACTATTGGTGGTTGCTTCTGGGTAGTAGGGGTGTTTGGAATAGTTTAATAAATTATTCATTATATATGAATAAACCCAACAGATAATCCATTTTTCATGATATACATGTAAATTTTTCTGTTAAATTGATACCTTATAATGATTCAGGCAGTATCATTCAGGCTGTATAGCCTTTACTGATATCATAGTAAGGATATTACAAACTATATAATAAATAAGTAAATTACTTAATGAAAACTATTTTTTTCTATTCTCTTAGATTATTGAAAGGTGAATCTAGGTTTTAACTTTAGGCATTTGTTAGAAGGGCACCAACAGAATTGTATGTAAATAGTAATAATTAGAAAAATGATAATGTTGAGGGACTGATTTTAAAAATTCTAACGTGTATATATCTTTCAGGATGTTGCTGGAGCTCTGTCAGTAGAAGAAATCACTGAACTTCTCAGTCTTCATAAACTGTGCTGTGGCCGTAGCTGGTATATCCAGGGCTGTGATGCTCGAAGTGGTATGGGACTGTATGAAGGTTTGGACTGGCTTTCACGGCAACTTGTGGCTGCTGGTGTATTGGATGTTGCGTAATCTCAAATGCAGTTTAAACTTTTGTGATTAAGAGTTATTTTGCATATGATATATTGTCAGAAATTCCACATCTCAAAGATTGTTAATTTAGGATATGTATATAAAACGAATCCTGAATTGGGAATTCAGTACAATATTGCTTTTAAAAAACATTCTGTAGTGAAATTCACATTCTGATTGAGCAGATTAAATTGGATTAAATAGATTTCAGTATACATTTTTAATGTACATTTGTTATTTAAGTTTTTCAGATTATATGTGACCCATATATTGGGAAGTAGTTACAAAGAAAGGGTAAGTGAAGATTTATTCTTATAGCCAACTGAGTGCCTAAAGGAACCTCTGTGTGAAGCAAGTGAAGCAGTTTCTGATTTAACTTGCCTTTTCACTGAATTTTGGCAGTATTTAGTAGCAGAAATAGCAATGACTCAATGAAATAGAATCCACAAACGGCATCTTCAGGTAATAGAATTACTTTTATCTTTAGTGTAAAGGAGTACCTTTAATGGTAGGACTATAAGCTATAGAAAATTAATTTTATACAGTGTTTTATTAAATCTTTCTCCTAAAGCATTTTGTATAAAACCATTGAGTCAGAATGAAATGTTACCTAACTAGGCCTGATTGTCAGATTTGTACTAAACTGAAGAACAATTAATAAAACTGAAAGTCAGTTATGTTCTAGTTAATTTTCACTTATGAAAGATCCATTTCCAGGGCTGAACTTTGATGTATTATTTCCTAGGTCAGAGCTCTAAATTGGTCCTTCTATTTTTTCAACATAGTCAAAGTACTTAGTAGTGTTCTTTTTAAAAATAATATTGCATCCTTAGTGAGAATGACTATATGTGAAATATAGAAAGTTATACATAGAACCAGGGTTGGCTTTACGTAAAAGAGGTATCTAAGGTAGAAAAAAACTACCTTTAAGAGAATTCATTTAAACAGTGAAGAACACTTATTACATCAGTTTAAAATGTTTTTCCAAAATAAGTGCATTATCTTTGACAGTAAAAAATGATCAATGCTCTTAATGACAAGGCCTTAAAAATTATTAAAGAGAAAGAACATGTCTAGGGGAGGAAAAGAAACATTCAAAAAGTTTACATCCATCACATTATGCAGTGTTGTAAAAGTTTTAAACTTTTGTGCTCTTTACTGTTTTTCATTTTTTTAAGGATATGTACTGCCTTATTGTAGCAGTACAATTTACTGTATTTAAACATAACTAGATTGGGTTTTATGCGTTTTTGTTTTTTTTTAATACTTTTTATATTTTAGGATGCAGCTGAATCCTGTATCTTAGTTGCACTACTATGAGGTCATTGATGTGTGATGACAAGATGTGACTTTTAGGGGGTACTGTTTTGGTTTAGTCTCTTCAAATGCATTTTTGTTTAAAAACAATAAAACTTTTAGAAAACAAAGCATTAAAAAATGTCCACTGTTATGGGAAATGTGTAAATAAGTAAATATATAATAATTATATCGTCCCTTTATTTTTAAAGTGAAAGGTCATGCTGTTACTACTATAGTTTGTGAGTATAAGTAATACTTTTGAATTAAATTATTTAATATTTGACTGAATGCAAAAACTGTGAAAAATAAAAATGGTGTTACACTTGCCTGTGAGCCCTTGAACTGTTTCTCTACTAGGTCTAATACTAACATGTATTCCTTGTAAATGATTAAGATTATTTCACTAATTTTGTTAAACTTTGTATTCACAATTCTTAGCATATTACTAAACACAATTTAAAAGACCTGAATAATGTACATAATAGTATTTGTGTGTGATTTCTTTTTTTTTTTTAAATATTTTTCTCAGGCTCTTATTACTATTTGTGGTTGTATTCTTTCATTAATCATTAGTTATGATTGTGCTAGTTCCCTCTGGGAAATGTCAAATTTAAGAATGATAGATTTTAAATCATTAGGATTTGCTTCCTAGCTCTGAATTTCTGTATTAAGCCTAATTATTACTGTATGATATATGTATAGCAGGCTTTTCAAATGTATAGCCCTGGTTTGTAATTCTGGAGTGCTTTATGATCACCAGAAGCCCCTATTTGCATTACACATATGGTCAGCATAGACAGCAATAAAATGTTAAAATCATTTAAAGAAGTCCTATCATTATTCTAAAAAAATTCTATTTCTTGAACCATCTAGTAGTAGTAGTAGTAGTGCTAGTAACCAATTTAAAAAGTTATATTTGTGCTTTGAGAAACAATAAAAATAGGATGAGGATTCACATGTCAAATTTGAGGTATAGCTTAAGATTTAGAAATAATTTATTTTGTATTTGCAATGTAAGTCATGTTTAAATGAGTATTGTAACTAGTGTTTTATAAAGAATAAATTTTGCATTGGGCAAAATCTAACAATTGCTTTTTAAATTTAACCTTGTTTCATTTGAGAACATAGCATTTTAAATTTAAAACCGTTTTAGAAAATGGCTTGGAATACTTAGCTGTAGCCTGTGAAAATATTGCTAAGAGAAAGACTTTTTATGTAACATTGGGATAATTCTCAATTTGCTTAGTTATAGGGAAGATGATAGCTGTCCTTTTCCCCTCAGTGAAGGAATGAAAAAGACTAATGAATAAATATCAGATGGTATCTTGCTAATAATTTAGAATGTGCTTAAAAAAGACATCTGGCAATTTATGTGTTTAGGTCTACCGATTATGTTATATTTGTGACATGGAATAGAAAAATTCATTAATAAAATAAGATTTTCACTCAAAACAAAGTAATTACATTTTGAGGGGAATGAGGCATCACCACCACTTGGTGGCAGTATTACCAAAAATTTAGATTTAAGCTTTCAGGAATGAATAAATTGCTAGGCAGGTAAGTCTAAACACATTAGGAAGAAAAAAAAAATGTCACAGTGAAAAATCATTTTATGTCCAACTTTAAATTCTCCTTTTTAAAAGGAAGATGCAATTTTACTTTAAAACAGCACAATTTGGCATATTCTTATATTACACGAGTTTGTGGTACAAATTGGTTAAAGGGAATGATCAACAGAAGGAAAAGTATAACATGGAGCTTTAAAACATAAGAGTCTGAGTTCCCTAAATAGGTCTCTTGAACATATTCCTCCTGTAATTTCTTGAAGAGTGTGTCTGGACACCAGAAGCAGTATTTCTTAATACAGTAGACTTCATTAACTGAACTCAAGCAACTGGGAAAATCTCAAAGCAACTGGCAAAAATTTGCCGCTTGCTTAAGAGTGCCAGTTGCTTGAGTTCTGGTTAACAGAGACTACTGTATAAGACCTTGGACTCATTGTTTTATTGCTCCAGTTTCTAATCTCTCCATTTGTTAGATACATTTTTTAAATTTTTATTCAATATGAGGGCTGTCCAGAAAAACATCCAGCCATTGTCAATATAACAACGGTTATATGGCTGGATACTTTCAGAAAGCCCTCATATTTTTTGATGGTACGTTTAGTAAGGTTAAGAAAAGGAATGTAGGGGAAGCTGGGATGGCTCAGTGGGTTAAGCGCTCACTTTGCAGCGCTGGGGACCGAGGATCAAATCCCAGCCCCGGTCTGTGCGGAACCATATGCTGAACTGGGAGCTCCCCCAGTTCAGTTCTCTCTGTCTCTGTATCTCTCTCTCTCACTCTATCAAAAATAAAAAAATATATATTAAAAAAAAAAGGAATGTTTAGTAGTAAATGAATCTCTATATAAAACCAAGGACTAAGGTATTTATTTATTCTACTTCTTATATTACTTTTGACCAAAGGAATTTCCTATTTATTCATTGAGCTTTACTTAGCACTACTTACTACTACTTAATTATCAAAAGACAAAACTGTTTGGCATAGAACACAAACCTTGTAAAACAAGTTTGGCCAACCCCTGGTCCACAGGCTGCATGTGGCCCAGGACAGCTTTAAATGTGGCCCAACACACATTCATAAACTTTCTTAAAACATTATGAGATATTTTGTTTGTTTTTTTACTTATCAGATATGATTAGTGTTAGTGTACTTGATGTGTATGACCCACAACAATTCTTCCGATATGGTCCAGGGAAACCAAAAGGTTGGATACCCCTGTTGTAAAAGAGAGGAAATAGTATACATTATCGTTCTGGTGCCCTTTCTTTGTGGATCTAACGAACTGTACAAGGGTAGATTAATTTGCACACTTTAAAATGCTAAAGAACAAATGTATACTACTATTTATTATCTACTATTGTTCTGAGTCTCATGAGAATTTACATATAAGGAATGCTATTTGCCTGAGTTTAGTCCGTTTCAATTTTTCACCTCCCAAATGAGAAATACTGCAAGAAAAAGACACTTTCAAAAAATGGCTTTTAATAAAAAATATAAAAATATTGTATCCTTGAAACATGATTTGTATGTTCAGCAAGTCTTAAGAGATTTATAATGTATTATAATCCTGTGTTTACAATGTGTACTTTTATTTACACATACAGTGTAACAAATCTTAGTTTACTTAACGGTAATATTTATGATGCTGACATCCTCGTAGGGCTTATCTGTTTTGGGATTGACTTTGACATTGGAGATCCGTTGTACAACTTCCATTCCTTTAGTAACTCGTCCAAATACCGTATGCTTATTATCAAGCCAAGGCTGTGTTGGACAACAAATGGAAAATCTTGGTAAATCCAGATTTCTTAAATCACACCCTCTGGGTGAGCAAATTAAAGAGAATTTAAATTTATGCTTTACTTTTTTAATGCAAACAAGATTTACAATAATTTCACTTAGCAGATTTTAAGAGTGAGTTCCATTTTTATAAGAAAAATATAAAAGCATAGTATAATGTTTAAGTATCTGTATCTTTCAGACCAAAGGGAACTGGAAAACGTTTGCTAAAGGTAAGTTTCTTTGCATGGCTTAAAGAATTATGGCTAAGGATTTAAAAGCTCTCTGCAGGAATCCTACCTACACAATTAAAAGGCAATCTGGAATAGTTTAAGCAGTGCGTGCTTTGGCATTAAAGAGACAGGAGCTCAAATACTGGTTCTGCTATTTATTTGACCTTTGGAAAATTAATCATGTCTCAGTCATTGTTTCCTCGTCTATTATTTAAAACTCTAGTATAGTGATACTAGAAGTACTGTGAATATGACATGAGGCTATGTCGCTGGCAGATGGTAGTTATAAATATTTTTCCTTCATTGCTTAGTTTTTCATTCAAATAATGAAGTATTTAATTTTTTTAATCTTGTGGAACTGCATAGCAATAAAGTATATTCTTACAATGTATTCCATCATATCCATAATGCCATGGATTACTGGTTGCATTCTGATTGCAGAGATATAAAAATGTGGGGGAAAATATCTTAAAATTGCAAATTCATATACTCATTCTAAATATGAGCAAACAGGCCTGGAAGTGAAATAATTTGTTTTGGATTGTACAAAACACTAACAGTAGCAAACCTGATTAAAATGCAAGTGTCCTGAAATACAGAAGTAATACTTTACAAAGTAAAATCTGATTTGTTAGGGAATTTTTTATTTTATCTAAATTGTTTTCATTTTTTACATCCTGGCAGATATTCATAATAGTAGAGAATAATGCAGCTCTCTTTTCCCCTGAATTCATTCTTAGATCATAACCTATGAACCTCTGGCTTACAGACAATACTGCTCTACTTACCGTTGGTACTACTGTTATGAAAAACTGAGATCCATTAGTATTTGACCCAGCATTGGCCATGCTGAGTGTATATGGTCTGTCATGTCGTAGTGTTGAATGAAATTCATCTTCAAATTCTCCTCCCCATATGCTTTCTCCTCCCATACCAGTACCTGTTGGGTCTCCTGTCTGAATCATGAAGCCCTGAAAAGAAAGTATACAAAAACATATTATACCGGTCGTTTCTATGTTTGCTTTGGAGTTCTTATGTTTTTGCCAAGAGCGCTTTGTATTCAGTAAAAACTTTTAACAGTTACTCTATAAAGTGATTTTATTAAACTTGTAAGTTATACTTTAATTTGTATGATATATTTTCATTGCTCAATTGCTACCTAATTTCAATGATTAAAACAAGAATACAAAGGTCTTCTCACTTATAGACATGTGCCATCTTCTACAATAATCTAACTAAAACCAATTAATAGTGTTAATAAGTTTTAGGATCTGTACAGTATGTTAGGTTTCCTATAATAGCCCCACTCTTCTCTCCTCCCTTTCCCTAAACACTCCAGATTTTCTGGATTTCATTTCACTAATTCCTCTCAAACCCTGAAATATGATTGTTTCTCCTGCTATTTCTGACCTGCCAGTAATTAAGAACTATATCGCTGCCCTATCCGTTTTATGGAATGCTGCTCAACAAAATCATGGGCAGAGTTCATTGTGCTCTTCAGGTATTAATGGTAGTTTTTTTTTGTTTTGTTTTTTAAATAAATTTATTGGGGTGTGTAGGGAGGGGCAATAATGGTAGTTTTTACAGATTAAGTGGCATCTTGGCTTTTCTATTTTTAAAATCTTCTAGATCTAGACCTTATTAGCCACTAGGAACAGGTTACCTTGGCTATTTGTTTTATCTCAGCATGACCCTTTACTCATTATCTGACCTTATTTTCAACTGTTGACAAAATATTAATGCAGTGTTTCTAAAAAGGTAACTGTGCTACTATTCCTGTCATTAATTCTAGATCTCATATTCATGACCATTCTTCTTTTAGCTTCTATGATCCATTTTTCCTGTTGCTTTCTAATAAACTAAGTGTGAGAGATAAGATTCCTTAGGTTTAAAATTCTTGTTATGCAATAACATACTAAGCCTTAAATCATAATACTTGGATAACTTACCTTAATGATTCGGTGAAATGTATGTCCATTGTAATAACCATTTCTGCTGTGAACACAGAAGTTTTCCACTGTCTTAGGGCACCTAGTAAGACATACATTAAAAATATGAATTCTATTCAGAGCATCATAAGATAGTTTCTTCGCAATTCTGCTTCCTAATGGTGTTTTGTGAATGTCTTAGGACACTATTTTTTCATAACCTCTTCTAATCTGAGGACAAGCAAGAGTTGAAAGGACATATAAGCAGTAGTATATAACTGTTGTTTACTGTTTAGGTCAAAATTGCTTATTTGAGTTTGAATTTAGATTTCAGATGATCAGTTTAAAAAATACAACTCTCTCTCTCTCTGTCAAAAATAAGTAAATAAATAAATAAAATTAAAAAAAAACCCAAGGGGAAGCCGGGATGGCTCAGTGGGTGAAGCGCTCACTTTGCAGCGCCGGGGACCAGGGATCGAATCCCAGCCCCGGCCCGTGCGGATCCATATGCTGAACTGGGAGCTCCCCCAGTTCAGTTCTCTCTCTCTCTCTCGCTCTCTGTCAAAAATAAATAAATAAATAAAATTAAAAAATACAACCATAGCACCTTAAAATATATACAGTTCTCTGTATATAGTGTGTTAAGTTCCTGAGAAAGGTAATTGTTTTTATTAAAAATGTGAATTACATAGACATTCTTTTTTATGATTAATTTTTACCTTAAAAACAGTTAACTACAGATAAACAAAAATTTTTTTCCTATATTTATCAAATGCTGATAACCTTAACAGCATCACAGCTGCTTATATGTCAGATGAATGAATGAGTATACTAGAATGAGTTTAATAGTGAAGAAAACAGGGCCTGTATTTATGGATTTTATATTTTCATGAAGCGATGACAATATCAGCAACAACAAAGAAAAAATTCCAATTATTCCAAAAAATGTGACAGCAACACCAGCAGGCACACCTAACGTAGACTTGATGTCAGAGAAGGCTTCAAAACAGACCTGAACTGGGAGTTGGGGAGAGATGTATAGCTGGCAACAGGAAGAGCCTGTGCAAATGCTTAGAGGTAAAAAAGAATACTCAACTATTGCAAATGGGATCAAGTTCAGTATGGTCAGTGTAGCAAATGAACTAAAACTGAAGGAAGATAAGCTAGCAGGGCTGGCTAATGTAGATAGCTGAGGAGTCATTAAGGGATTTAGGGCAGAGAAATACAGTTAAGTCCTTCACTTAACGTCATTGACAGGTTTTTTAATCAAAACAATGTATAACAAAACCAATTTACCGCAGGCTAATATAATTGATATAAATAGGTTAAGTTCTGAAGCATTATTTCTGATCACAAAAACATCACCAAACTTCTAAAGACCCAAAACACTTCTGATATTAAACACTGAAATTAAACATTGAAATAAATGTAAGTTATACATATGTTAAGAAAAGAATAAGGGGGTATGCCTCCCATGTAGGAGGCCCCCAGCCGAGTTCCCTGTGTGGTCCCTGCCCACCTCTACAGAACAAAACCATGTTGAAAACTAATGAAGTTCAACTATGGAGACTGCAGTGGGCCCTCCCCCTTTCTCTTGTGTTCCTGTTTGTCTTTGTCAAAAACAATAAACTAAATCTTAAAAAAAAAAAGAATTATAAAGTAATTATTTTCCTACCCACTTATTCCAGTTTAGGGTAATTTTTTAATAAAAACAATGTTATGGTACAGTGACTTTCCTGACCAAGTACTTACTCATTGCAATTATATCTCCTATATTTAACCAACTTTAAATGACAATCACACTGATATGAAGCTTTCTAAATAATATGAACTAATCTCCTGGGATGATTTAGTTGGTACATTACCATGTAATACTAGTTCTGAAAGTTGGGAATGGAAGGGAAAAATCAAAGTCTTGCATCAAGTACATCAGGGAACAGGCTTAATGGGTTCAAGGGTCTGAGCACTTGAAATGAGACGGTTCAGGACTCTAGAAATGCCTAGTTCTCTGCTCACTACAAAGGTACACAGTATGATAAAACACTCATATCCAATAAATACTTTTAAGTTATAAAAGATGTCAACCTTTGCATTAAGACTAGCCAGAGAAATTCTATTGTATTTGGTAGTGTATGTTCATTTTGCAAACTTTTAAACTGTCCCAAGTACTTTTCTTTTTTCAATGGAAGCCCTTATGTGTTTTATTGGAATTTATATTTAAATTACGACTACTAGGACTAAGGAAGAGAGGTAATAGATGCCTTGCAAATGTCTGTAAGGAAAAATAATTATACTCCCCTTAATTATTTGCTTTTGAAAGGAAAGCCAATGAAAATAAGTGAACCACAAAACTTATAGTTGGGATGTGCAACTAATAAATAGTAATAAAATTTACATATGAGGGCTGTCCAGAAAAATTCCCATTAATATAATGAGAACAGGTTCATGGCTAGATACTTTCCAGACAGCCTTCATATGTATAAAAATTTCACATTTTCTAGAGAAAGTTATCAGGAATCTCAGGGTTGTTGCTCTATTTCAGTCCTTTACTAAGAATTTGGCATGTTAGGATAGCTCAGCCGGTTGAGCACTTGCCTTGCAACGGTGAGGTCTAGGGATCGAATCCCAGTCCCAGCCTGTGCAAACCCATATGCTGAACTGCAGCACCACTGGTAACCACCAGGATGGGATGGTGGTAAAAGTTCTTGCCTCCCATGCGGGAGGCCCCCAGTTCATTTCCCACCCTGCAACATCCACCTTGTGCGGAATGAAATCAGGTCACAACTAACGACGTACAACTATACAGACTTCTCTGGGCCTTCCCTTCTCTTTTTCTCTCTCTGTCTCTTATCTCTCAAGCAATAAAATAAATCTTTAAAAAAAATAAGAATTTTAGGCTGTACAGTTTCTTCAAGTATACACATTTACATTGGTGTTTAAGACAACAAAAAAGCACATACTCAACAGGAAAAAGTTTGATGTGAATATCTCCCATGCTTGTGTGGATAATCGCACTATCTGAAACTCGCTTAGGTCCTTCAGCCTGAGTAGCTGCCATTACTTCTTCTTTAGAAGGTTTCTCATTAAAAACATCTCGGTCAGAATCTGCACTTTTTGTATCTTCTGGTTCTCGTTTGGTAAACTCAGAGAAAAATAAAAAGTGAGTTAAAATTAAATTTTTCATCTGGTTAAAAATATAGAACAAGAAAAATTTCCAAGTTTAATAACTTCTTTAATAGCATGTTTTACAGAAGTTTGTTATAAAAATTATTTAATAAAATTGTTTTATGATGTTGATTTAAAAATTTCTAATGCAGTTTTTGAGGGAAGAAGTCACATCAGAATAAATTCTTATTTCAAGAATCACTTCCTATTATAGGATATATAAGGCAGTTAAATTATTTTTACACTTAACTAATATGAAAATAATACATATAATGAAGACCTGTGATTTCAAGTGGGACTTAATATGCTTGGCGGTGGAAATTTTGGGGGGTACACATTAATAAGATGCAGTTTTATTTGAGGTAGCCCTATACGTCTACCTTCCAATATGACCTAACCTGTTGCTTACTTTTCACTACTTAAAGTCCTTAGGTTTGAATTCCAGCTCTGCCATTTCTAGTTACGTGACTTGGGGAGGGAAATTCATTTTGTCCATTTTCTCGTTCATAAATGATAACAGGAACTACCTCAAAATGTACCTGTTGTGAAGATTAAATGAAGGGATATAAACGGCTTAGAGAATAGTGCTTACTATATTGAGGGCACTACATAGACATTAATTATTATTATGAGCAAGACCTGGTACTAGGTAGGATGAGGATTCAAAGACAAATCAGTAAAGGATCTTGACTTTTTTTTTTGGCAGAGTGCCTTCTGATAGATCTAAACCCTGACCCTTGGAAGACAGAACGCACATTTTGAGTGAAGTTGTAGAAATCTCAGGATCCTCAAGGTATAGGAATAATCGAGAAAAACCTTTCAGTGTTAAAATTCTGGACTCCTCAAGTTGTTTTTTTTTTTTTTTCTCTATCAAGCAGAAATCTTTCCTACCAAGAAAGTTCTACATGATGATGCCAACTTTAGTTCCAGTAAGGTAAAGCTAGTGGCACAGGCCCTGTCTTGCCTAATATTCCCTGATCCACTTGGATAGATACCAAAGAAAGAAACAACCAAGGTTGGATTTATTGCCTTAACATCTTAGTTTCCAGTTTTCAAAGGAATGGCATGTTTGTCATTCTATTTACTTACATTAATTTTTAAAATAGTTATCCTGATTTAGCTAACATATGGAACTACTGAAGTTTAAATTTTGTAAAATTTTACTTTTATTTAATGATACTGAATTTGAAAAAAACAAAAATTGTATATATGTATGTATACTATTTTAATTCTGCTTAAAATATGTACCTCTAATAAAACTGAAAGATAATTCATGAAAATAT
Organism: Craseonycteris thonglongyai; assembly: GCA_004027555.1. NCBI lineage: Eukaryota > Metazoa > Chordata > Mammalia > Chiroptera > Craseonycteridae > Craseonycteris > Craseonycteris thonglongyai. The sequence continues at coordinate 23,654 of PVKE010009753.1, read as the reverse complement.
AAGCTGTATAAAGACATACATGAGTGGCTTATTCTGTTTTTCTATTTCTTCGAAGCTTACAAGTAACGTGTGATTTAATCAACATAAAACTAAACTCAGGAAAGAAAAAGAAAACATTATTTAGCTTTTAATAAAGAGAATAGAAAATTGATGTTTTTAGTGTATATCAAGAAATCTCTTTTGTGATTAATTTTTACCTTCAAAGAATTACAGATAAAAAACAAGAAAAAATTTTTTCCTACATTTATCAAATGCTGGTAACCTTGATAGCATTACAGCTGCTTATATGTCAGATGAATGAATGTGTATACATTCAGCCAGACTACCAACCTTTGTAGATTTAATAGCAAAGAAAACATAGTGCCTGTATTTATGGATTTTATATTTTCATGAAAAGATGACAGTGTCAGCAACCAAAAAAAAAAAAAAAATCCAATTATTCCAAAAAGTGTGACAGCAACACCAGCAGGCATACCTAACCTAGACTTGATGTCAGAGAAGGCTTCAAAACTGAGACCTGAACTGGGAGTTGGGGAGAGATGTATAGCTGGCAACAGGAAGAGCCTGTGCAAATGCTTAGAGGTAAAAAGGAATACTCAACTATTGCAAATGGGATCAAGTTCAGTATGGTCAGTGTAGCAAATGAACTAAAACTGAAGGAAGATAAGCTAGCAGGGCTGGCTAATGTAGATAGCTGAGGAGTCATTAAGGGATTTAGGGCAGAGAAATACAGTAAGTTCTCACTTAAGGTAACTGATAGGTTCTTGGAACCTGCAACTTTAATCAAAACAATGTACCGGTATAACAAAACCAATTTTACCACAGGCTAATTGAAATACATGGGTTAAGTTCCTATGGCACTATTTCTGATCACAAAAACATCACCAAACTTCTAAAGACCCCAAACACTTCTGATACTAAACACTGAAATTAAACATTAAAATAAATGTAAGCTATACATATGTTAAAAGAAGATTAATAAAACAAAGTAAGAATTATTTTTCAACCCACTTATTCCAGTTTAGGGTTCTGGGTGCCTGAAGCCTATCCCAGCAGCTCAGGACTCAAGGTAGGAATCAACCCTGGACAGGACACCATTCCATCACAGGGTGCACTCAGACACATGCACCCACACTGAGACTGGGACAATTTAGACACGCCAGTTTACCTAATGTGTGCTGCTTTGACACAGGAGAAAACCTGAGTACTCGGAGAAAACCCACACCAGCATGGGGAGAATGTGCAAACTCCACACTGACACTGGTCCTGGCCAGGAATCGATGTTTTTTTCTCGTCAATAGGATAACAAAACGTTATCTGAGAATCTGCTGTAACCACATTTGGGTCTCTGCAGTGTGAAGGATAGAATTCAAGGTAGATGTCTTTATAGATTTTTCTGCTTGTCTGAATAATTAGTGTGATGCTAATCCTAGGAATTTTGATTTTGAGCCCAATTAATTTTAGTTAACATACAAAGCATAATATTTTTAATTCTCCAGGGAAAAAATTCCTCAGGAACATAACAGTTCTGAGGTAGCAACATTACAATGAAGTCAAGAAGTAAAAAACTAAATGTGTTCAGAGTAGAAAATGTGCGAGGGGAGATAAATTATGTTCAAGTAAAAACTGTAAAAAATAAAAAGGATTTTTTAAATCCCATAGCAAAACTATTTTGGATTCAATAATTACCATAACCACTTACTTCCTATCATCTTAGACAACACAAATAGTTGTAGAAGCCAGGTTGAAAAATTTTCAAAACAGGATGGCAAACAGTACAGAAATACTTAAAATCAATTCCTACTTAAAAATTCTACAATATTAAATGTAAGATGGTATGCTGGTTGTTTAGAAAGTCTGCTATTATTGCCAACATTCTCTTCAGTTGAAAGTATAAGCTAAGACAATAAAACTCCAACCAAACTGGAAGAAACATTAAGGTCTCTCTCTCTCTTTTTCTTTTTACTGTTAAATTTATTGGGGTGACATTGATTGGTAACAATTAGTTAGTTTCTGGATGTACAAGTCCACATCACATCACCTATGCATCGCATTATGTGCTCACCACCCAGAATCATAATCTCTTAGTACTTCCACATACCATATAAAATCTATTCTTTTTGAAAGATGTACAGACTATTGTTGGGTCAGCTTGCATATTCTGAAGAACAGGATTTTCAGAAGCTTTCATTTCTATAGTGGTTGCAGCACGATGTTTTTTGGCTATTCCCTGGAACAAAGCCAGTTGCATCACTCTAATATTTTCTTGCTTGCCTAAGATCCTCACACACCTGGAAAATACATTTTATACAATAAAAATCTTCAGAATTAACTCCAATTATTAACTTTACAGATAAAATCTGATAATCACTTATCCTTTATCTTTATAAAAAATAAGTAGTAAAACGTTTTCAAAAAGTATGTCTCTACCCTGCTCCCAAAGGTATTTAAAATTAGTAGGTGGCTATAATTTTTAGGTAAAAAAAAATATAATCATTCAGTCATACAGTTTTAACCTATCCCTATTATTTTATCCTATCTGCAAATTTTCAATTGTGTTGCCAATAACTACAATATAAATTTGTTTATACGTGAGAATGTACAGCACAATATTTTTTTCTCCTTAAAATATACTTTAAGTCCTTTTTATTTACATTAGTGATAGTATCTGATTGTAGCTATTCTGTACTAAGACCAAATGGACTGTTTGTACAAAAGGCTTATTGTGGTTTCATGCATTTTAACTTCTGATTTTATGTCTAGCAGGATGTAATGCTGAATTCTGTGGTTAAAATATTTGGCAACATTTAACATGAACCAGGCTAATTTAAATCAATAAGCAAAAGACAGACTATAACTTGTTAAAAAAAAAACCCTGAAACTATGCATATCTTTTTTCCATTTCTTTTACAAACATGAGTGGAAACTTTTTACATAAGATTATAAACAACCAAAAGACCACAGAAAAATCCAGTCAAAACATTTGGTTAAGTTTAGACATTTGGGACCATTCCACTTGTCTTGGAACAAACAAAACTCCCATTGTTTCCCTGGAGGAGGAAATGGTCCCCCATAAATGCATTTTTTTAAAAACACATCATATTAAAGCTTACCGGTTTGTTTCTACATTTATAACTTTAATGCCCAGCATTGTTCCATATAGCACAAAGTGTCCAGTTTCATCAAAAACTATATTAATTAATCTCACTGCCTCCACCTTCTCTAACTCACGCTCTACAGCCATTCGTCGGCCAAATTCCATGTCTGGTAGCTGTTGCCTCATCTGCTGTAGTTCAGTAAACATCTAGGAAACAAACCATATATTAACAAAAAAGCTACAGAATAATGGGAATGAGAATTTAAACAGAAGCGGAGTACACATCAAGAGCCACTGCCAGTTTATGTAGTACAGTAAACTTTCCATTAACTGGAACTCAAGTAACTGGCACTCTCAAGCAACTAGCAAAAAAAAAATCAAAGAAATAATCTACATTTGTCCAGCATGGGTGGTGGTTAACTGACAGTCTACTGTACTTAATATATATCTTCTTAAGTTCACATTAGTAAGTTCAGTCATAAAAAATATTTATACTAACTGGTTCTAATTAAACAAAAACAAACCAGTTAATATAATTACTGCTCTCTATAGAAACAACAATACTATATCTGCTCCCTTTTATAAGCTGTAGAGTAGCACTTTCTAATAGAAATCCAATGCAAACCACATGTGATTTAAAATTTTCCAGTAGTGACATTAAGAAAAATAAAAAGAAACAGATACAATAGTTTTATTCAATGCAATATATCCAAGTATTAACATTTAAACATTAAGCAATTTAATAAAATTGCAATAAATTACATTTTTCCTATATTAAGTTTTTGAGATTTTGTATTTTATACCTAGACTCTGAGGTCCTTATTTCAGAATCATGGGACCAGGTATATATGGAGCACTCAATTTTTGTTGAAAGAATGAACTCTTACTATTTCACTAATGTATAACAATTTAATGATAGTTCAGAAAATGTTTCAAGTTATTTTGACAAGGAGCACAACTACAGTTAGATTAGGTAATTAGAACGTAGAATAAATGAATATTTTTATGGGTGCACTTTAATATGAAAATTTATTTTTCTTTACAATAGTTAATATACAATTTTCAAACTAGTTATCACATCTTAATTACTACGTACTATCACACTACAAGCCCCCCAAAGATATGCTCTTTACTTCAGCTTTCCACACATTTAGGGCATCAAAGAGCAGGATTCAAAAGTAGCTCCAAAATACAGATTAAAATGGAACAGACTTATGTCTCATCTACTTCTATCTTCTTTTTCACGCTCTTGTTAACTGGAAATCTCCACATTTTTTAGACTTGGAAAGAACAATTTACTCTGAAAATCAAAAGGTGGTATATATATTAGGGAACAACATGAGGCAAAGCTCTTACAGACCAGCAAAAACTACTGGTTAGTAAGGTTTCTTTTCTTTTGTCTCCAAGACTTACATATATTATTGTTTATTCATGTGTTAGACATAGCCTAGGTGCTGCACTATATTTTTGTATTGAGGTATCCCCAATTATTTTTGCTAGAGAAAGAATTCAGTTTCAAGCCTTAATAGATGGCCAACGGTCCACACATAAGTATATCGTAAATGTTAATCCTACATGATAAGCACATCAGAATCTTTTTTGAGAATACTACCGGTAGCTTTAATAGCAGGGCCTCTATGATACACAACTGTGTGGTCCTATGCAGTGGTTCTATTTAATAAATATTAAAAGATACAATTTCACACCAGTCAAATCTCTTGTCTGTTAAACCAGGACACTAAAATGGGTAGAAACCTCCTCCTGTAGCACGGAACTATGAAATTCTGGTCACTTACTAGTCACTAGCACCATTATTACTTTAATTTGCATGTGCCTTTTTTGTTTTTTGCAAACTCTCATTCTGAATCTCAACTTCTATCATAGGCTTTACTACTAACCTCTTAACTTCTCACTTCAATAAATGTTGAAGACAACGAAGAAGAATGGATTGAACAGTTCAGAGTATGTGTGTGTTAGGTGATTTAATAAGTTCAATCATAAAATTGACTGAAAATAAATTTATGAGAGTAACCATAAAAGACGCAGAGACTATAATTTGAATATTTCTTTTCTTAAGGAATCTTGGAAGAGCTGCAAGTTGGTAAAGAGTTTTTAAATTATACTTAAATTGAAACTAATATCTAGTTATCAGCCACCATTAAACATCACAAGTTTCTTTTCTTAAAAGCATAGTAGAAAGCTATCTTCTTCAATAAGAAAAGGAGTCATGAGGATGATTTGACTAGCAAATGGATCTTCACTTTTGTTTCAATACATATTACTTCATGCAGATAATCTACCTAACTTGTTACCACTTGCCACCAAACAAGAGTGTCACTAATAAGAACGACAGAATTTTCAAAGAGCTTAATGCAGGGAATATAATGTAAATTTGTTACTACCAAGACTGTGGAATCAACACTGTCATACAATAAACATTATTGTTACAAAGGTTCAACCCACTGACTCCTAGAGGATTCAACGTAACACTGGCAGTTAAGAGAATCACCTGATGAATACAGGTGATGAGACTCAAGTTTCCAAAAAAACTAGGTAACTTGGCATGGATAAAAACTCTACAACTACATGGTCTAACAAATTCTTTTTAGCAGAATTATGTGCCCGGTACTATTCTTAAGTGCTAGAGATACATACGATCATAAGCCAAAACAGATACAGAACCACAGATTGATATCACAGTTTGGTCTACTGGGGTTTTTGGTACACATTAATCAAATAAGACCATACCAAATGCTTTAAAAGAAAACAAAGTGATATATAGTCACCTTTAAAAAGGTGTTCTAGACTGAATGAACACTGAAGAATTCCCAGAAGTGACTCTTTCACTGAGATTTGAAGGATTAAGTTCAATAGGTAATGGAAGAAATGGAGGGAGAAATTCAAAGGATGACATGATCAAATACGTACATGCTTTTAAAAGATTGCTCTGGGTGTAGCATGGATAACAGATTAGGAGGAAGCCAGAATACATACAAGCAGTAGGCCTTGCAATAGGCCAGGCAAAAGATCATGAACTAGAGTAGTGACAGGTATGCTGAAAGGAAATAGATACATTTAACGACAGTATATTTAGAAAATAAAACTGTCTGGACTCATGAGAAATTAAATAGAGGGGTAAGGAAATAGAGTTAAGGATGGCTCAAATTTCTGGCTTGTCCAAGCTGATGCACATTGGAGTCACTCATGGAGACAGGAAAGTAAAAAAAGGACAGGATCAGTTCAGTTCATAATAGAAAGCTGAAGAAATAAATCTAGGAGTAGTTAGACAGACAGGAGTGAAAAGTGGGAAGAGAAGGGGACCTAGAATGAGTTTTGAGGATCTTAAGAAGATGAGCTTACAAATAAAACAAAAATGAAAAAACAGTTATAAGAGTAGAAGGATAACTGGCTTGAAAGACATTATAGCAGGGGAAACCGGGATGACTCAGAGGGTTAAGCACTAGCTTTGCAGCCCCAGGGTCCAAAGATCAAGTCCTGGCCTGTGAGGACCCATATGCTGAACTGGGGTGTGCTTACCATGAGGAGGCCCCCAGCCCAGTTCCTGCCCTGAATGGCCCCCGCCCACCTGTGTGTAACAAAACCATGTTGAAAACTGATGACGTACAACTGTGGAAACTGCTCTGCGGCCTCCCACTCCTGTCTCTCTTTGTCTCTGTCTTTCTCTGTCAAAAACAATAAATAAATCTTTTCTAGAAAAAAAAAGAATACTTTACACCATAAACCTAAGGAAGAGAGTTTTGAAGGGCACCTATGCAAGAGAGCAGACACTTGAATATTAACTGTAATGTGCTCAGAGAAAAGAACTATCAATCTAAATATATCCACAAATAATATATTTTAATTGCACAAAGTAAAGATTTTAAGAAAGGTAAAATCTGATTAAATTTAAATTACTTACACTTAGTGATTCATCAAAGACTCTCATCAGTTTTCCAGTTAAAAACCTGAAAATTCTAACTTTTCTATCAGAACCAATTGTAGCTATTTTCTTCCCATCGGGTGAAAAACATATGCTGGTTGGATAGGCCTTGCACTTGGCAAATTCATATAAATCTGTGTCAGTTTTATATTCCCAGTTCACATTTTTGGGGAATTTATATTCATGAGGAGGCCCAGTCCAGTATTCAATCATTCCAGATTTGTCAGAAGACACTACTGCTTTGTAAACTGGGTTTAGCCGGATCTGAGTAAGAGGTGATGTATGGAGTTTGTCAAAAACATGAAGTGGCTGATTATCTCCTCGACCATCATAAATAAAAATTTTTCCTGTACTCTTCTCAGAAGCAGCAACTGAAGATATAGCATCCCCTGGGCAATAGATCCACTCACATTGTCCAGGAAAATAGCTGAAATAGTAAAGAATTGAGGGAAAAAAAGAGGTCAACACAGAAGTAAGTATCCCTCCCCACCTACACCACCAAAAAATTCTCTGGTCTGGGGATGCCAGGCTAACTCAACAGGCTGAGTGCCTGCCTTGCAACCATGAGGTCAGGGATCGAATCGCGGCCTGTGCAAACCCACATGCAGAACTGTGGTACAACTGGTAACCACTGGGATTGTAGCAAAGGTTCTTGCCTCCCACGTGAGAGGGACCCAGTTCAGTTCCTGACCCACATGGCCCCACATCCACCTGTGTGGAATGAAACTATGTCACATCTAATGATGTACAACTATGGAGACTGCTCTGGGCCCTCCCCCCTTTCTCTCTCACCTTCTCTCAAACAATAAAATAAATCCTAAAAAAAAAAAAAGTCCTGGCCAGTGATTTAGCTGGTTTTGAATTCCTTGCTCAAAAGAGGCAGAGAGATAGAATGGGGAGGAATAACTAAGGACAGTTGTTCATTTTTTCTTTTTCTGATCTCACCAATGCAATGGTAATAACTTCTGAGGACTTTTCAAACTACAAGAAGATAATTGCATATAGCAAACCATTTACTTCTTAGGTAGATAAGGAAACCTAATTAGACTGAGCCTTCAAATATTCTGGGGCCTTACTCTTTGGATCTCTGTGTCTCAGTCTATGCATAATTTACTCTTAAACAGATTAGCATGTAACAGTATTCATTATAAATCCATTCTTGAAATATTAAAGATAAAAATATTTTAGTTAAGACTATGTTCAAAAGAAAAAATTATTGTCATACTCTCATTATTAGTAACTGGAGAGTGGTGCCCTATTCCCATATGTCATAGCCTTCTAAGACGAAGAGGGGGATTTTTCATTTCCCCTCCTTTCCCCAGTCCCCAAGGACACAGTGTAAAACACAGAAGAGAGTTCACACCAGAAACTGACTCCTGTTAGAACCTTCATCTTGAACTTTTCAAGCTACAGAACTGTGAGAAAATAAATTTCTGTTGTTTAAGCCGCCCCGTCTAGTCTTTTGTTACAGCAGCCTGAACAGACTAGGACAAGTCCCAAAACTGTTTCTGACAATGCTATAACTTTCAAGCTGACATTCATTTAGATGTATATAAATTCAGTATGTGATCTTAAAAAAGATATACTTAAGACAAAGTATTAGTCTCATTATTGTGTAGTTTAACCACAAAGTTTGGGTATCAATATACTTCAAAATTTTAAATCACCAACAAATAACCTCAATTTTAGTATGTGCATAAGCTTTGTAAGAACACAATACCATATTACCGAAATAAGCACAAGAAGTTAATCTAAGTACCAATAAATTGGACATGATGGATCTTTCTTATTCATAGTGTTAAATGGATATAACGTATTCTCACTGTAATGCTGTTTGGAAATTTCTGCGGTGATTAATGGCAAGAAAGACAGCAGAAGCCACCAAATAGCATCAAAACAAGGATTCAGCATGTCTAATTTTCATAAGCAAAATATAAATTTACATTGTTTTAATGGCATAGTAGTAACATATTCTGTTTAGAAATACTTATAAAATGGTGAAGTTTAGTTTGAATATTATTTCACTAAGTTAAAAAATATATAATTTAAAGAAGACTCACCCAAGCTTCAGCATATTGATCATGTCAAAGTTCACTACATCAAACACCTTCATTGCTTTATCATCACCCACAGAACAGAACAATGCTCCCTCAGAGCTAACTGCAATACTCTCAATAATTCCTATTTAAATAAATAAAATTAAAACATTAAATACCAATGAAATAAATGCACACTATTCAAAGAAAAAAACCCCAAAAAACAACTGAAAAGAAAAAACAAATTCTTACCCAGGTGACTACGAAAATGTTTAACAAATTCAATTCCCTCTTCTACTTTTTTCCAGAACTTAACATGTCCATCATGACTGGCAGTAATAATAAAGTCTGTCCTGCATATGTAAAATTGCAAAAATTAATTTCTAAAACAAATCTATGAATCACTCAATACTCCAAAGCAATCATTCACTGACAATCTTTGACTCTTTTATAATTGATTTTCCAAAACACTCTTTTTTTTAATGTAGGCCTTATATTAGGAAAGAACATTGTAAATTTTGAATCTCATTTTGGATATCATAACAGTTGGTGCTGCGCTAATTTTAATCTTAAAAGCTAGGATCCGAATTGAGCTAGGGTTGAACATTAAAAAAAAAATCTCACTAGGAACCACCACCGGACCTTAGGGTCCTTTAAAATGCTAAAATTACCCTATAGGCAGTCCTTTTACAGGGAAAATGTTCTATTTTTCAGAATCAAATCCCAACATACTATTTTCACATTTATTGTAAAGTTCAATGTTTGTTTGTATGCTGTCCAAGGTATTTTGCTTGTTTAAATTAGCAAAAAGATTTTGTATAGAATCATCTCTTCTCTGAAGTATTAATATATAAAAACTGAAACTATTTAATGAAACATAGTATGTGTCAGGTACTTATACACATTGCCTTATTTAATCTTTATAGTAACTCTATTAGGGTGGGTATTTTTATCACCATTTTATAAATTAGGAAATAGTTTTAAAACGTTAGTTGTATTTGCCCTAGTTCCATAGCTGGAGAGCAGCATTCAATCAGATCTGCCTAATTTCAAAACCTATAATCTTTCTATTACAGTCTGTTCCCTTGGGTAAAAAAGAAACAAAACAAACAAACAAAACTTGAGAGTGATAGCAATGGTAGTCCAATATGCTGCTTTATACACTGACAACTTTGCACTAGGAGAAGTACTAATATTTGGTCAGAATTACCCTATAAATGAAATATATATATATTTTATTCAATTAAATTTATATTTTAAATTGTCTTCAATTTATCCAATCAGTGATAGACTGATCCAAAGAACAAAGTAGTCCATCTACTTCTTTCCATAGTTATTGCCAATACCATCCAAGCCACCTCATCTCATCCAGATTTCTATACTAACCTAAATGATCTCACTAAATCCATTCTTGCCCTATTTAAATCCATTCATCTCACCACAGCCAGACTGTTCTTAGAAAAAATAAATCTGATGTTACTCTCCTGATTGCAGGCTCAAAATCCACATAAGGAATTGAAAATTCTCTGGGGTTTAGCTCTTGCACTTTTTCTCCAGTTTCATCTGCCATTTAACTAATCAATCTAAACCTGTTTCATTACTTTTATAATGTAGATTATATTACTATCTCATAAGCTTGTTCTTAAGATAAATGAGATAATTTATGAAAAAGCTATAGAACAGTACTGGACATAATATGAGCTTAATATACAGTAGAATATTATTATTATCCTTCTCCAAATCCCCACTCATCTGTGACATTTCCAGGATATCTTAGTTCTCATCATTTTTTTCCCCACTAGTACTGCAGAGGCAGCTACCAATTACTACCATCTTAAGTAATACACTCTTTTTTTCTGGGAAGCTCAGACACACTCTGGTTCATTCTGTTTTGGCATTTATCTCCAAAAGATGAGTTCTGTCTTAGAAAATGTATTCCTAGTATGATAATAGGAAAGAACATGGAGGCCTTTAACTCAAACTGGAATTAAACAGAAATCCACAATATCCTAAAGTTACTTCTACAAATCCTTCTCAGAACTGAAACTTTTTTTTTAAATCTCAGAAAAAAATTAAAAAGATGTGATAAACTTACTTGGTGCATACCACGTGGGTGATAACATCTCTATGCATGTAACTGCGCTCGTACATGGAAGCACTAGGTAGATTTTCTAGATAGACTCTTTCAAACTCTAGAACTGAGAAAAAAAAGTAAAGAAAACATTTGTTTTTTAACAAGTGAAATTAAATACTATATTTTCTTTATTCTAAATTCTATTTTGTATTTTCATCTAAATTTTTGTTAATTCCACATGAATGAAGATAAAAATGCATTATCTCTTATTGCGGTTGTAACTTTTATTATGGCATAGTACTGAAAAGAACTATGATTTAGTCATTCAAGACAAGTTTCAGGTAATGTAGATGCTTAATGGTCCCCAGAACTTAGGAACTGAGTTTGAAGGTTGAATTCAAAAACAAAACTAAAAACCTTAAAAAAGTCCATGAAAATCACAACCATCTTTCTAACCATGTAGGTCCAATTATTAGTGCTAATTTAAGTAATAAGAGGCCAGTGGCAATCTATAAAAGGTCTCAGTTTATCTTTAAGGTACTGACCCTCTTTGAAGTCAGATACTGGGATTTTTAGAGCTGAGAAAATCCTAGAGAATATCCTGTTGAGTGCTTCTTGTTTTTCCAGGTGCAAAGTATTTTTAAGAGTGGCAAACCTGAGGAAATATTTCATCATGAACTATAAACAATTTTACTAGTAAAGATGACATAAAATTTACATGTACCTAATACAATAATCCAACAATGGGCAAAAGTACCTATGAAATTTGCTGTATTACCTTATGATGAGTTATTTCAGTTTTTTATAACCACAATATAGCAGACTCAAATCTATGTCCCACAAACTACTTTTCCTTTCGTTTTTACTAACAGAACCTTCATTTTTATATGGGCATATTGATATCCAGCCATAAGATGACAGTTCTCACCTTCTGCAGCAGTTAGGTGTGACAATGTGTCAATGAGATAAAAATGGAAGTATTGTGTGATAGTAAGTCTCCTTGAAAAGGTGTGTCCTTCTTCCCTTCCTCAGTCCTACAACTTGAACTGGGAAGCAAGCACTGTAATTCTAATAATCGCTTAGAGCAAAGATGAGGGCCATACTCTAGTAATGTTAGGTCTGAAAGGTGGAAATAGCCTACGTTCCTTCTGAGCATTTACACCAATCCTAGACTGTCTACTTTGGAACTTCTTTTATACACAAGAGAAGCATGCTTCTATCATTTTTAATGTTATTGTCATTTTCGGTTTTTCTATGATATGCAGTTAAATTTAATCACATTTGATACATATTCCTTTTGCTGTTTGCTAGTTCACTTGTTGAACAGATATTTATTGAAAAGATATTTCAAGGTACATAGGCATAAAAAGAGTAACACATAGTTTCTGTCCTTAAGAAATCATCAGTTTTATTAAAGTTAGTGCCATATAATCATATGTCTTTCTGAATGTCACAAAAATCCAATGTCCAACAAACATGTTAAAGGGAATAGTTCCATTTCTAGAAGGCTAATCATATTACTAAAATCCTGTTCTTTCAGATAAAATCTTCAATTATTATTATTTATTTTTTAAAGATTTATTTTATTGATTTTTTTTAAAAATATTTATTTATTTATTTATTTATTTATTTTGACAGAGAGAGAGAGAGAGAGAGAGAGAGTACAGAGACACAGAGAGAACTGAACTGGGGGAGCTCCCAGTTCAGCATGTGGTTCCGCACGGGCTGGGGCCGGGATTCAATCCTCGGTCTCCAGCACTGCAAAGTGAGCGCTTAACCCACTGAGCTATCCCGGCTTCCCCTATTTTATTGATTTTTGACAGAGAGAAACAGAGACAGAGAGAAGGGGGAGGGCCCAGAGCAGTCTCCATAGTTGACATTAGTTTTCCATAGTTTCACTACACAGGTGGGCACAGGGCTGCGCAGGGCAGGAACTGGGCTGGGAGCCTCCCACATAGGTCCCGGCAAGAACTGAACTGGGGGCATACCCCAGTTCAGCATGTGGGTCCGCATGGGCCGGGGCCGGGATTCGATCCTCGGTCCTCGGGGCTTCAAAGCGAGCACTTTACCTGCTGAGCCATCGCAGCTTTCCCTCAATTATTTTTTTAACATGTCATGTTTTCAATTTTTCTTCAAGCTGAATACAATACTGACTGGCTTAAGTACAATAAGCATCTAATTAAAGGTGAAGATTTTCACACCTAATAATTTCCATCTCTGTCTCAGCTGTATTATTTTTGTAAGATCTTTTGTCTCCTAACACTAATATTAGCACTTTGATGTTTATGGATTTTCCCAATTCCCCCCTTTTCCATAAGAGAAAATATGAAAAAATATTCTAATCCAATAAAATAAATAACAAACACTGTAATATTCATTCATTCAGAAAATAGTTATTGAGTACCTGCTATATGCAAAGCACTTTACCAAGCACTGGAGCAAAACTTGCTCTTATAAGCTTAAGTCTTGGTGGAGAGAAACATCAATCAATTGCATGAATAAATATATAATTCAAATTGTTGCAAATGCAATGAGGAAAAAAGTTACCATGGAAACAATTATTAGGAAGACCTGGCAGTAAAAAAAAGGTGATGCACTTTAAGGGTGTCAATGAACAAGGTTCAAAAAAGTAGCTTCTTCAAAATTCAGATACATTAGCAATGTGCTTTAGAAACTCAGCCCAGACTGGAGAAGTCACAGGCTTCTTAGAGGCGACAGATGATGAGCTTAGTGCTAAAAAGTTAGCCAAGTGTAAGGGGTGAGGGTAATTATTCCAGGTAGAGAGAGACATCCTAATAGCCCAACAGTCATTCAGAGGAGAAAATGGGTATGGCTGGCACGCAGGGGAGAAATGACAGGCATTAGGAGAGGAAAGTATGGAAATATACTATTTAGATAAGATTATATCGTTAAGGGCCTTGTATGCATTGTTAAAAGAGTTTCAACTTTGCTTTGAAAATAATGAGAAGTCACTGAAGAGTTAAGTAGGGAGAGTGGGTAAGATTTGAGCTATCAGAAAGATCACATTTTAATGGTCTTACACGTTTAAGGGAAACATTTCATTGAACAATTTGAAAAACAAGAAAATTTAATCTATCCCTTTACTCACTTATTTTGATAAAATTTTCACTATTCCACATTAGTGGCAAAATGCTTCAAGCCATGGTATGTAACAAGTATGGTTTGAAAACCAGAGATCTTGGGTTTTAGGTGAAAAATCGGTGATCAAGAAACTTATATTACCTTCCCCGTAGCTCAGAAAACTAATTAGTGGAAAAGTCAGGGTATAAATTATTTTTACCTACACTTTAGGATTCTAAATGAGCACCAACGTTCCCCCGCGTCTCAACACAGTGACACCACTTCTCAACGAAAAGCCTCAAAGAGAACCAGTATTTTTTCCATAACTGCTAATCGGAGTTAGAAACTCCAGCCTCAGATGGCTGCTGCGGGGATTAAATGAGAGGTGCTCAACACATAGTAAATCTTGGCATAAGTAAGCATTATCATCTATTATTACAAATCAGTGGTTGTTTGATTTTAACAAAAAGACGCTGCACTGCGCCCAAATCACTGTTTCAGGAGGCCGTACAAGTACAGAGTGGTCAGAAGTGAGAAGACGACTCTCTGTTCTAAGGGCACAAAACGCCATAAACATGCTATCAGTTTTTGAGTCTGGCTTGAACTCTCCCGCGCGTGTGGCTCGCAGCATTCCAACTCGCCCTGTGTTTATCTCTGTAGCTACCTTTCCTCTTCTTGGCCAATGTTGCCTCTACAGGTAAAGGCCCAACCCAGCGCTCTTCATTATCCTCTTCGTCCTCTTGGGCTACTGCCACTGCCACTGTCAGCTCTCTTTCTCCGAGTTCCGTTTTTTCCGGTTCCTCCGGTTCCCGGCGCCTTCTCCTTCGTAGGGGAGAATCACTACCACGTTCCGCCGCCATGTTATCCGTATCGTCAGAAAAGAAGCGACACGCACCGGTCGGCAACCAATCGCAAGGCGGCGGCGCAGCCTCTCGGCGGCGGGCCGAGCGAGTTTCGGGATTGGCTGTGGTGGAGCCAATCAGCTAGCAGCGCGCGCACGGATCCCGGGCTCGGAAGGCTTGTCCACTCCGGGCTGTGGCTGCTTGAAGTCTGAGACGCCGCAGTGGTAAGGAAAGGGCAGGGGAGAGCGCCGTAACGGTTTGTAATTGCCACCGGGGCTGGCAGCTCCCAGCCCTGGGGGTTGGGGCCCTTACCCACGGGGAACTGGATAGCCGACTTCCAGCTGGGCCTGGATTCCGGCCCTTCTCCAACTCTGGAATCTCGCCGGTCAGATCAAGACGGAGGGGTGTGGAATTGAAGGAATTTGGTTAACTGGGCCTTTCTTAAGTGCTCCAAGCATGTCTTCTCCCCTGAGCGTCTTGGTTCTCTCACGCATTCTCTGAAGAAGGTGGTTAGCGCTCCTGACTGTTTTGGGGGGAGAGACCCAGCCATACCCTCAGCTTAACCATTGAGCTATCCCACCATCCTCACCCTCTCTCATCTCTTACATATCTATTTTATACATTTCTTCCCTTATGTTCTTAAACCTCCAGTGTTTTTCCTCCATCCTCACTCATAGCTGATAACCTTCACGTACATCTATGCTTCTAATATTCTGCCTACTTTCCCATTAAAATGAACTGTATGTATGTACATCTGTCTGAAGCCAACCCTTCCATCTGTGTACTAGAGCCCATTCTTTTCCCTTCGGCATCAGCAATATTTCCTTTTCTTACTATATCATATAAAGATGTATTTTCTACCATCTTAGAAAAAAAAAAAAAGAATATTTCTCTCTTGACCCCATATCTCCCTCCAACTGGGACCTTATTTATCTTTTCCTTTAGAAAAATTTTTTAAAAAACATGTTATATCCCGGATATGTCCAGTTCCCTGCCTTGTATTCTCTCTTGAATCCATGCTAATCAGGCTTTGACTCCCACCGTTCTACTAAAACTACACGTATAAAGGCTAATAAATGGCCTTATTTTTGTATATTTACACCAATGAAATTGTGACAAATCATTCCAAAATTTAGAGATATAGCACAACAATTTATTATTGTCAGTGATTCTGTTCATCAATAATTCAGACAGAATTCAGCAGGGCAGCTTGTCTCTGCTTTATAATGCCTGGATCCTTGTCTAGAAGACTTTATCTGAGGACAGAATCATCAGAAAACTTGTGCATGTGTATATCTGGTAGTTGATACTAGGTTTTGGCTGAGAACCTCAATTTCTTTCTATGTGCTCTTCTCCATGTGGTCTCTTTATTTTGTTTGGGTTTCTCACTATGTGGTGATTTAAGTTGCAAGGGTGAGGGTTCCAAGAGAGATGTAAGCTATACTGCCTTTTTGACTTAGTCTTGGAAGTCATGTGGCATCACTTCCACTATATTCTATTCATAAACACAGCCAGAAAGTCATTCAGGTTCAAGGGAAGGGTAAATAAGCTCTGGGGAGTGACAATCTGAAATATTGCTGTGACTATTTTTGGAAGATAAAGTCCCTGATTTATATTGCTAAGTCAATTGTCAATTCCTTGTTTTTATCTTAGTTGACCTATCTCTAGTGTTTCACAGTTCATCACTTCTTCCTTGAACACTTACTTTGTTATCTTGGATTTCAGGATATTATACTCTTGATTTTTCTCTTACCTTACTGGATTCTCCTCAGTCTGTTTTGGTGGTTCTTCCTCATTTCCTTAATGTCTCCAGATCTATAACTTCTTTAATGTCTATCTGCACACTCTTGCTTTTCTGATCTTGCCCAGCATCATGACTTTAAATATCTGTATGGTAATGACTTTCAAATTCTAGCTTCAAACTTTCCCTTGGACTCTCAACAGGTATATCCAATTCCCTAATTAGCAGCTTCACTAATAGACATCTTAAATTTAGCATATCCTAAACGGAATTATTTTTAAAATTAAATTAGTTGAGGTAACATTAGTTAATAACATTATATAAATTTCAGGTGTACATCATTATAATTCACTACTTGAATATTTTATTGCATGCTCACCACCCAGAGTCTAGTTTCTTTTGTTACCATATATTTGACCTCTTTACTTACCACTTTTCCCTCTCAACCCATCATCCCATCTGCTAAACACCATTCTGTTGACTATATATATGTTTTGTTTGCAAAACTGAATTCTTAATTAGCAGTCCCCCACATCTTGCTGAATTTGTTTCTTCCACTATCTTTCTCAACTCAGTAACTGACAGCTTTATTTTTCCAATTACTTAGATCCAAACTGTTTTTAGTAATAATTGACTCCTCTCTTTCTTTGACACTCTGTACATAGGCTGTTAGAAAATCCTGTTGGCTCTATTTTGAAATTATATTCAGAATTGGACATTTTGTACTGCCTCAGTATTATTCTGGTTCACATCTTGCTTGGATTATTGCAGTAGCTTTCTAACTGTCTTTCCTACTTCTGTCCTTACTGGCTGTAATTAACCGGAGTTATACTGCTAAAACATAATTCAAATAATGTAATCTCTCTGTTTAAATTCCTCTAGTCACTTATTATATCAGCTTAAGTCCTTAAAATGCGCTACAAAGCCCACATGATCTCATCTCTATTTTTTTTCTGACGTTGTGTTCTCTACATTACATAGTCTGCTATAGTCATAGTGTCTGCTTTACTGCTTTAGGAACAGGCAGTCATATTTCTGTCCCATGGCATTTGCACTTACAGTTCCCTCTGCCAGGAGTGTCCTCCCCTAAATATCCCTGTGTCTCACCTCTTTATTTCCTTCATGTTTTTGCTCAATTGTCAACTTCCGGTGACCTTATATGACCTCCTTATGTAAAATGACATTGCCCCTGCCCTAGCATTCCCTATGTTTCTTGCCTGCTTTTCTTTTCTTCATAGCACTTATAAATCATTTGATATACTATAGTATAGTAGACTCCCCATTAACTCCCAGTTGCTTGAGTTCCGGCTAACGGAGAGTCTACTTACATTTATCCAGCATCTACCAATCCCCATGAATGCTGGTTAACAGTCTACAGTATGTATTTTAAAAACATTTTTGACTTTTTAAACTACAATGTAAGCTCTGTGGTAGGAGGGATTTTTACCTGTTTTGTTTACTATTACATCTTTGGTTCCTAGATAAATAACTGGTAGGTAATAGGTTCTCAACAAATGTATTGTTAAATAAATATTTTTTACTTTTAGTTTTTCTTAAAAGGCTAACAAAATCATAAGACACATGTCAGAGAGTCAGCAAGCTCTAGATCCAGATAGTACTACAGATATAGAAGATGTTACAGACACTAAAGAAGAACTTATTAAAAAATGTGAAGAAATGTGGAAAGATATGGAAGAAGTAAGTATCAAGAGATAAAAGTGATATATTAATTTAAATTTTATTTTATTTCAATAACAAATATGCTGATTTCTAAAGGCCATTATATTATATAATAAATATTTATATAGTTTTTAGAACTATAAGCATTCATTCAAGAAATTTTATACTGAGTGACCTGGTGAAAGGAAAAGTTATGGCAGTCCCTCCCTTCAAGGAGAGTATCATCTAATGGAAGCAATTGCAAAGACTAATTGGGAGTGCCAAATATGGACTGAAGGGATCAATTTCTAAAGGATAAATAGGAGTTAGCCTGTGAAAGTAGAAGTATACAAAATAGAAAGAACAAAATATATAAAGATTGGGAGAGTTTAGCAAACTCAAAATAGAATATTGTGACTTAATGTAAATTGGTGTGGAGTGGGACTGGAGAGGTAATTAGGGGTAAAAACATGAAGGATTTTGTTGCGTGTATATTATGGGGAGCTAACAAAAGACTAAACAAGAAGTGTCATAACGAGATACATAGTTTTGGATATTTACTCTGGTGGTTTTGAAAATGGAATGCAAAAGAGTGGGACTACAGGACAGTAGTACATTTAGGAGGCTCTGGTAGTAGTCCTGATAAGTACGAGGGGGCGTTGATAAGTTTTGCCTCCACTGTAATATTTTTTGTTGCATTATATATACCTATATATAACCAGTTCTGTGAGTCACGTGGTATCTCCCCTCCATCATTCTTGACCTTGCACACACAGATGCTTACATCTTTTACCCAGTGTACATTGAAATGGAGGTGTTCAGACATTCTGTTCAAACAGCATGCTGTTACTAAATTCTTAACAGGAAAAAATCCTTCAATTTTTTTGAAATTTTTGAAAGGGGATGAGGACTTCTTAAAGAAGATCATTACAGGTGATGAAACTTGGGTCCATCACTATGACCCTGAGAATAAGACAGTCCATGGAATACCACCGTAAGGGATCACCTCAGCCAAAAAAATTCAAAACTCAGGCTTTGTCTGAGAAGGTGATTTCTTAAGGTCATGTTTCATGGACTGCCTTTTGTTCTTGGGGTCATAATGATGGACTCAAGTTTCATCACCTGTAATTATATTCTTTAAGAATTCCTCACTTTCTTTTTCAAAAAAATTGAAGTTTTTCTGCTGTTAAGAATTTAGTAACAGTATGCTGTTTGAAATGAATGTCTGAACACTCTTCCATTTCAATGTGCACTCACTGAAAAATGAGTGTCTGTGTGTGCAAGGTCAGTAGTGATAGAGTGGAGATACCATGTGACTACACAGAACTGGTCCTATTCAGATATGTATAATGTAACAAAAATTACAGTGGAAGCAAAACTTACCAGCCCACCTTCATACTAAAGAGCTAAATCCTGTCAATGCAAATAGAAGAATGGATTCAAGAAATCTTAAGGAGGTAGGACCAAAAGGACTTGGAGGTTAATTGTTGTGAAATGAGGGGACACTGGATAGTTTCAAGTTCCTGGTTTGGGCTAGTGGGTGGTTGGTGGAATTATTTCCTCAGAGAATATCGAAGTTGGGAGAATACATAATTATAGAGTTTAAATAAAAATAGAATTATGGTAATTTATAAAATACTGTGTTTGTAATATATGTACATTTTCTGAGTTGATGAAATAGAATGTTGGTAAATATTTGTTCTTGAAATAGCATAATGTATGATACAGGTCACCAACATTTTTTTTGTGTGTATTCTATTCTTCCCAGTAAAGTTTTAGATTAGGGCAGATTAGTGTTATTTTTTCTTTTCTAAAATTAATTTTTAATTTAACTCCTTGGTACTCTGTGTCGTTAATGTATTTTCAAGATAATCTATATACTTTTTTTTTCTTTTGATATTTTTCAGTATAGAAGTTTGATTTAAAAAAATAACTTAAAAATGTTTTTGTAGAGAGGTACTTGAGATAGAAATGACCACATATAAAATTTTAATTAGCCATATTTTTACTCAGACATAATCACTATTAATAGTTGTGGGTTTCTTTTTTTAAAATGGCACAGAGACAAAGAGGTATTCTTTTCTTTTGATCCTATCTTCTTACGTCTTTTGTTATTTTTCTATAGTGCTTTTCCTTTTATTCCTCATTTTCCCATTATCTAGCTTCTAATTCACTCTAGCTATTAGTTGTTCTTTTTTTCTTTTTTCTTGTACTCATGTTTTCATTCTGTACAGAGTCTAGGATTCCCTTTTATTTTCAATGTATTCACCTTGGGACTTGTTCGGCTGCCTTCCTGATTCTCTTGCTTAGAAAGTGAGGAATTTCAACAAATTCTTCTTTTACATTAGATAATTGTATATTGTTTTAAAGGAATATAACACTGAATGGTATAAAGGGGAGGGAATTATAGATTATAGTGTGTGACATGTTTTTCTTTTTAAATCAAGTGTCAGAATAAATTATCGCTTGTTGGAACAGAGACACTCACTGATTCAAATGCTCAGGTAAGAATCCGTTTTTTCTAAAAATAGGTGAGTAGAATTCATTGTGTTTTTTATGAATGTATTCATCTACAGTTATTCTAAGTAAGTAATTTTGTTAATACCTATATCTTTCTACTGTTCTGATTTAAAAGAACTATTTTTAAAACATTTTCAATAAGTTATAAATAAGAGAATATTTTCTTTTCACAGCTATACATACATTTAACTGTTGAGTGAATTGCTCATTGGCTGCTATTATGATACCTTGTTAAAAATTAGAACAGACTTTTCTACTTTCTGTCAGGTACAGTAGCCACAGTTATTTTACTGTTTGTTTGAAATCTTAACTATTTGCATGAGGCTTAAAAAATGAAGGATTGAGATAATCACATTAATAATCAGAAACCTATGTAATTGGTTTAAGAATATACCAAAGGATCAGTACAACAGATTAAGAACTTAAAATATGACAAATATGATAGTTTCAATCTATGGAAAAGTTCATAAATAATAGTGGTACAACTAGATAATCATCTAGGAGAAAATAAAATCACAGACTTGTAATTAACAAAATTACAGTGATTGGAGCCACCTAATATGAGAAACATATTCATTTTAATTTACCTTTGGCTAAAGGGGTACACAATTTACAAACTATTGTGCAGTAAAACTGGTTTTTAGATATAAGTTGTGAAACTAGTTTTATTTTATAATTGTCTCTATATATGTATTTCAAGTTATTTCTGCTACTCAGCTAAAAACAGTTGCAATTTTTTTGTAAGTGTATTGAAAGGAAAAGAGCATTTTTAAAGCAAAATTGTCTAAAAACTTTCGGCAAGAAATAATATCCTGGGGAAAGCCGGGACGGCTCAGCGGGTTGAGCGCTCGCTTTGAGGCCATGAGGACCAAGGATTGAATCCTGGCTCCGGCCCAGGCAGGACCCACGTGCTGAACTGGGGAGTTCCCACAGTTTGGTTCTCTAACTGTCTCTGTCTCTGTCTCTCTCTCTATCTGTCAAAAAGTAAAATAGAAATAACTATGCACTGAAGACAAAAAGATAATTTCTCTCTATAAATGTGAAAAGATAAAAAAAATAAAATAAAAAAAAAAATAAAAAAGAAATAATATCCTTTTTTTTAAGTAAATCCTAATTTAGGGAATAAACTTAATGTACTTAGGTTCTTTTATTTTAGGTTGAGTGGTAAAGTAGAACTGGTCAAATTTTTTTTTTTTTTTAATATATTTTTATTTTTTACAGAGTGAGAGAGAGATACAGAGACAGAGAGAGAACTGAACTTGGGGAGCTCCCTGTTCAGCATATGGTTCCACACGGCCGGGGCCGGGACTCGATCCCTGGTCCCCGGCACTGCAAAGTGAGCGCTCAACCCACTGAGCCATCCCAGCTTCCCCAACTGGTCATTTTTTAATACTGTATCATGTACAACAGGCAATTTATGAGCTATACTCAGTATGATTTAAAGCAGAATTCTGTTTGGAGTGATTATTTTTTATAATTTAGATGGCTGTTCTGTTAACCATTTATGTTAAGACTTTGTATTAAAGTATTGAGAATGTCTACACTTTCATCTATGAGCAGCTATGAATGTTTCACAAGAAATGATTTTGTATTCTCGTTTTTTTTTATAGCTGTCATTATTAATTATGCAAGTGAAATCTTTAACTGCTGAACTCAGTCAATGGCAGAAAGAAACTCCTGAATGTAAGATTCTCTTATTTCAAGGTTTATATTTTTATAAACAAATTAATGGCAAACTAATTTAATGATTATAGGAATAATTATAAGATTCATTTAGTCTTCTTGAAACTGCCTAAATTCCGTTGGTATTAGGAAGCCACCTCATTTTTCTTTCTTTATATACATTATTTTGTGATTTTTTTATTACTATAGATCAGAGGTCTCCAAACTACGGCCCGCGGGCCAGATGCGGCCCGCGAGGCCCTCTCATCCAGCCTGTGGAGACCTTTTTATCTACGGGAAAAAAAATTATAGAAATTTACGTGTATCCTGCCAAGATCAATCGCTTACTTTTTCTACTTCTGTTCACAGTCAATGAGATGATATAATGCCCTCTAATGGCAGAGTTTTTAAATGGTTTGCTGCTTGTTCAAGACTTGATTATTTTGATCACAGTTTGCCAGTTGCGGTTGACCGCTGCGATGAGGAGGTGTTGGTGTCAGTTAGCGTCTAATTACGAAACATGTTGCACTCTATTTTATTTAGTGATAGTTTCCTTCGCGTAATCACTTACTAGTGTTTATAAAGTCTTGGGAATGTCGTTAGTTTAACAAGAATTTTCCGAATATTCTGAAGAGGAAACATTAAAAGCAACAATCTCTCTACCATAAGTGGATATATTTGCAAACTATATTCAGATAAGTTTAACTTAAGAAATCATAAGAATTTTTAAAAATTGTTTCGGGTCATTTGCAGCTATAATTGCGATGAAATTAGTTCGCATAATCAGGTTTTTTGAGCGATATTGTGTGCAAGATACTTTCAGTTTCACTATTTATTCATGTTGAAGTCACTTTATTTTAGTGCCCAACAATGGCCGAGAAGAGGAAAAGAACAATAGACGATGAGTGTCGACAATTTCAAGAAGAATGGAGTTTGAAATACTTCATCAAATCCGGCGAGAAAGCATTGTGTGTGATTTGCAACAAAACCGTGGCTGTGATG
>PVKE010009752.1:0-44007 GCA_004027555.1 Craseonycteris thonglongyai | reverse complement strand
GTCTTCACGAGAGAAGTGTCTGTTAAGGTCATCTGCCCATTTTTTAATTGGATTGCTTGTTTTTTTCTTGTTGAGTTGTACAAGTTCTTTGTATATTTTTGATATTAGCCCCTTATTGGAGGCATTGTTTGCAAATATTTTCTCCCAGTTGGTTGGTTGCCTCTTTGCTTTGTTGATGGTTTCCTTTGCAGCACAGAAGATTTTTAGCTCATACTACAAAGTTTTGACGCAGGTAGGAGTATAAAATTATGTACATCTGACCACACTAAATACTACAAAATTATGAAGCAACAAATTCAGCGTTATTTCATCATTCACCCCTTCTTTCTCTGCTATGGACTGAATGTACAACTTGAAGTCCTCACTCCCATCACCAAGTGACTGCACTTGGAGATGGAACCTCTCACGAAGTAATTAAGGTTAAATGAGGTCATAAGCATGAGGCCCGGATCCAATAGAATTGTCCCTAGAAGACGAGACACCAGAGAGCTTGCTTGCTTGGCCTCTCTGCACACCAAGAGGTGACCTACAGGCCAAGAGAAGAGGCCTCGGAATGAAACCTACCCTGCTGGCCCCTTAACCTTAGACTTCCCAGGCTCCCGAACTGTGAGGAATCGATTTCTGTTGTTTAAGTTGCCCACTCAGTGATACGTTATATGGTGGCCCAAGCAGACTAAAGCCCTCCTCATTTTCACCATTAATGCGGCACCGTTCATGGCCTGTTAACTGATAAAAGAAGCAAAAACTATAGCGTATTTCCTTTTCGGTGTGAGTGGATTAAATTATGCCTTCATCACACACTCATTCTGGCTCTCTTTCAGTTATGCTCGGCAGGTCTACAGGATAGAAGTAAAGCAGGCATGGTCTCTGCCTTTTAGGTTTTTCTTTTCCGTGTGTGTGTGTGTGTGTGTGTGTGTGTGTGTGTGTGTGAGAGAGAGAGAGAGAGAGAGAGAGAGAGGGAGAGAGAGAGAGAGAGAGAGAGAGAGAGAGGATTTCAGTCATTTAACAAGGAAAACATGTTGTAGGGTCTCCAGAGTATCCTAACTTCACTGTGGCATTTTTATGCCAGAATAGGGCAACTGAGAAAATATACCTACATGCAGCAGGAAGGTCATGCAAACATTTAAGTGCGTGGAGGATGAAGGTGAGGCGAAGAGGAAGGGGTGGCCTTGAACTTAACTTGGAAATGAAACTGATACTGAACTTTAACAACGGAAGTGGATTATTTTCAAGTTTTCTGTTTGATCAAAGACTCATAAAACTAACTGGATAACTTATCAAGAGGAAGAATTGGATTTTGATCCATTGGCTTATCCCATCTCGTGTCTATGTGGTCAGTCATAAGTACCAGAAACCAAGTGGATAACAATAATAGCAGCTTTTGAAACCCAAAAGGTAGAAGAGAGGTCTCTTTTGACTTCTGTTTCATTTCCTTTAACTGTGCGCTTTCCAATTACTAGAGTTGGAAATAATCACAAGTAGATGACATTCTTTTCCTTTATGCTCCCTCCTTGTTTAAACCTCATCCCCACAAATGATGTTAACTTTTGAGTTTTTATGCCACTCCACAGCCAGCCAATGTACCTCCTCAGGCAGCCTGCAGAGGTTAAAATGAGAGACTTTCCAACCCACACTTATTTTTCCCCTCTTTTATCAACAGGCTGTCCTGGATAGAAATCAAATTTGAGAAGACCTAACTTTGACCCTATCTTTTCCACTCCTCTGGTATTAAGTCTGTTATCCCAAGAGCAAACAAGTGATTGACTACGTATTTCACAAGACTCTCTAAAAGTAAAAGAGTAATGTCTCCTCTGATTAGAGATTAAACTAATGCTTTCAATCCTTCAAAGACATTGGCTAATTAGAAATAGGTGGATGGCCCTGAGAGGCATTGCCTAAGTAGGAAAGCTTATATATATGTCATCCTTTTTACTCTTTAAACTTGAAGAAATTATACTTGGGAAGTTTCCTAGGACAGCAAATCAAACCTTGGTGACACTGTGGGTGCAGGCTAATATTAGTCATTAGACTTGCAAGGCTGTAGAAAAAGCAAACGCAAAGACTGAGGACAGAACAGAACCCAGGAAATAGAAGTTTGTGCAGAAACTCCACCAGTCTTAGTGTTTTTACTTGTTTCTAAAATATTCTGATTCGGGGTGTAAGTCAGTGTTGTGACAAATTTATTTGTTAAGCGTAGCTTTGGTGAATAATATTTTTAGGGAAAGTCTCCATAAACAGAGATGCCAGGAAAAACAAGAAGCAAAGACTGGATGTTGCCTATGAATAGTTTAAAGAGGCGTGAGCTTCTCCTTGCTCTCATGCATGACCCCTGGAATATTGAGAAGGTCTCTTAATGCATCGTTGGAAAGGAGAAAAACAAAGATGGCATAGAAAGGCAGGACAGCATGCAGTTTAGATGCATAGGGAAGAACTAATGTGATACTAAAAGAGGAAGAAAACTTGGGCTCTTCGTTCCCATAATCCTTCATTCATATGGTCAAGGAGAAATAGACACTGTGTTTCCCATAAGTGCAAATTGAGACAAGTCAGGCAGACACTATTTTTGCAGAACGAAGTTAACTCCTTGCAATCCACAAAGTCTCAAATAGGGTCAAGTTGAGCTCCCTTGAGCACTGCTGGTATTTTAGCTACAGAATATGGTTTCTAAATCTCCACAGGGTCTACTGGATCCCTGTATGTTTTCCTGAAGAATGGAAAGCGTTGTGCCTGTGAAAGATGGATTTATTTCTAAGAAAACATTATCCAGGTTGATGCAAATTAATCTATGCCTGTCCTCCCTCGTCCTTCTCCCCTACTCTGCCCACCTCCATCCACCTGCCCCAACTGCCACCAGCAATGGTATAAAGGAGTGATTGTCCTCTAAACTACCATATTTTGCTGTGTATAATGCTCTCCACATTTTGGGCCCAAACTTATAGGCAAAAACCTTTCATTTAAAAATTTTAATTCAAATTTTTATTTGCTTATATTGAGGTACTTGATTTTGTATTATAAAGGAATTTTAGCATTTATTTTTTAACATATCATGGTACCAGAAATTTTATGTAACAGAATTACAAAACACAAGAATAGATACAAGGTCCAAGGAGCTTTCTGTATAAAACTTTTTTAATAAAGAAATGATGATCATATTTCAGGGTATGATTCTGCATGTGGATATCATTACTGATTTCTAGAGTTACACTTTTAACTCAGAAGCATAAATAAAAAAATTAGAACTATTTAATAGATACCGAATTAGCACTACCCATGCATAATACACATCCTTATTTTTCCCTCATAAATTTGGGCAAAAACAGTGCACATACTACATGGCAAAATATGGCACTACATTGGGGGGTAATTTATTGTTATTTTGACCCTCAATCATGAGTTACATGCAATAATATTTTGAGATTTTGTTTTCTTGATTGTTAGATCAAAGGAACTTTCTTTTACTTTTGAACCTTACAAATCGAGTTGTCCCTTTCTACAAGGAAGCTGGTCTAATGTCCCCCTTTGCCCTGAAAAACTGGCTACAGTGGGCACTGAGTAGTTCGTGACCAGATTCCCATTCACCCATCGCAGATTGCCCTCCTGCCTGTGTAGCGGCCACCCCTGGGGCCTGACGTCACTTTGGCCATCCTCCTCCATTTACTCATGTCCCCATCACCCTCGGTGACTCGTACTCGCTCTAGTACCCCAGTGACTCCCTTCACATTCTCCTCCCTGCTCCCAGTGGGCTATGATTGCACCTCAGGAGCCTAAGACAGAAAGCAGCAGCCCTCAGACAGGAATGCTCCCAACTTCCCACCGCTGCCTCTTCTCTGCATCCTCCTGCTGCCAACCACTCCGAATCTCGCTTCAGCTCCTCTTCCTCCTGGAAGGTAGTGTTCACGTAGCACTAGATCTTTCCACTGCCCAAAGATGCTGCAGCAGCTCCCCCGTTAGAATACCCTCCTTGACCCCATGGCTACAGGGGAGTCGTTTTCTCTCCTTGTCGCTCTCCCTGACGCCTCAGGTTTCTCACTGCTTTCCTGCAGCTGCTCCTTCCCAGCCCCATGCCCTGCATGCAGCGGCTTCCAGTTTTCTGATTCTGGAACATTCCAGAACAGTGGCCCGGCTGGCCAGTGCCTGCTTTGCTGACATCCTCTCCTCTTGGTGGCTGTTTCATTGCACGCACCTGCGTTTCTGCCTCTCCCTGAACACCGCTCTGCCTCTCCCTCACCGGTCAGCCTCACAGCCCCTGTGGGTGGGGTCCTGAGCCTCTTCTCTACTCCATTTCTAGAGGATTCTCTCCATGCACATGGCTTCAGGGACAACCTACATGCCATGTTTATATGAGGGCTGTCCGGCAAGTATCCAGCCAGGTGATGTGCAACAGAGGCGTAGATGGCTGTATTATTATTTTTTTCTTTTTTCTGGACAGCCCTCGTTTTCCTATCCAGACTGTCTTCTAGTGTCCAGACTCCCACTTGATATCTCTCCTCTGTCTCTCACGGACCTCAAATACAATATGGCCGAAATAGACTCATCATCCGCCTCCCACAACCTGACCTCCTTTCTGTGGTCCCTCATCCTCTCTCTTCCACAGGATGGATGCCAAGGAGGATTCTGCAGCACCCCTCGGACAGCCATCGCTCATGTTCATCCCGCCTCTAAACAGCTGCCGTTGATTTGTAGCGTGCATTCATTTCTCTCCAGTTCCAACAGCTCTTTCTTGAGCCAACCTCTAACTTCTCCCATTGGGACTGTCATAATAGTACCTCTGGTCTCCCTACATCCACATTTGCACCCTGTGATCAACTCTGTGCCCTGTGGCAACAGCGATGACTTAAAAGCAGTGGTCACGTCCCCTCTTGAAGACATTGCCCTAGCTTTCAGTACATTTCTAAAGTGCACGGTCCCTGATGTGGCCCCCACAGCCCTTCTTGAGCTGGCCTAGCCAACAAGCCTTCTGCATCGCCTCCCTCCCTCACTGACTCTGATGCTCCAGCCACATGGCCTCCTCTACACTCGCCATTCCCACTCCATGGCCTTGGCCCACGGCCAAGTCTGCTCCCTCACATCTCCCTCCAGGCTTATCTAAATGTCGCTTGTTCACACATCCTCCACTTTAAATCGCACCCGTCACCATTGGTCATCAGACCTTACTGTTTCCATAGAACTCTTCTCAATTTGTGAATGGAGAAGTCACTTGTCTCTTCTGATTATCTTTGTCACCCCCAGAAGACTGCAAGCTGTGGGCTCTCTGTGTATTCAGTCCCACAGATGGTAGGTGCACAATGAGAGTTGTTGGTTGAATCAGCGAGTGAGTGAGGAATAGGAAAATCTTCCTGGCATTGACCTAGAACTCTGGTGGCTCAGGCTGAATCCTTTAATGCTGCTGGTGATGGACAGGCCTGTGGCCCATGGTCTGCACGGCTTTTGAGGTGTAGTAATGAGCGCTCCTACTTCCCACCCCAAATCACTCCTAACAGATGCCCTGTTTACGTTTCTATGTACATATATGTATTTACCTTCTGCCTCTGAAGAGAGCCTAATCTTTAAGAATCTCTAAATAGATATGAAAGCGAAGTTACCTGCTAACATCCAAACATAGTTAGATTGACCTAGGAAAATGGCATTAATGTGGAATGTTTCAACAAGAGCTAGTCATGCTTAAACACATTTTTCAGCTTTTCCTTTACCAAGATAGTTTATAGGTATTGTTTCTTACCGGAAAAAGACACAAAATGTACCTTTGAAAATCAGTGCCTGCCCCCATGAAAGTCCTCTCTAATTTTTAAGCCTCATGGATGATGGTAAATCAAGTAGATGGCTGATTGAATGTCACAACCTTGGCTGTTTTCTCCTGTTTGACTGCATAATAACAATATTCAAACACGTTGTGAAGTCCTGGTGGTAAGAATGCATAATAGAAGCAATATTCAGGAAAGAAAGCTATATACTATGGCAAAGGATTGAGAACCCAAGCAGTATCTAGTACTGTTAAGCACAAGGCCACTCTCCAGCAGAGTAGTTCATTTTCTCTGGATTAACTGAGGCATATTGTGAAAATTTCAAATTATTTCTGTTGTCTTTCTTTTCTCCTTTCCACCTTTGTCTCATGTTAATATAGGCAACCGAGCTAAGAACAGTCTTCAGACCTCTGAACAGTCTTATTAGAAACCTTAGGCTCTGGGAATAAAAATTTTTTTCTAAGATTTGCAAAAACAAACTATGAGTCACAATCAAAGTCTTGGCCAACAGTTTAATTCCCAGTACAAACTTGATCAATTGTCTGCCTGTGGTAGGTAATGTCACAAAATGATGGAGGCATACCCTTCTGTAAGTGATTGAAGAAAAAAATGCTTTTTTCAACTCCCCACTCACTGATATCTAAAATTCTGTGTCTCTAGACCATAGTCCCACCATCATGCATGCCACATTTATTCATGTAGTTCTCTTCCGCCCTGTAAGGGCACTCTTGGTATTCCTATTTTTTCAGCTTCTTAAATCCCAGATTAAGAACTGATGGGTTGGCTGGTATTTTAACATGATTGCCTTCACCAAGTCGTGCAATTATGAGCTTCAGGAAACCCTCTGTGGAGTTGAACTAATCAATTAACAAGCACTTACCATGCAACTGTGAGTGAGAAGGAGGGATTCTGTTGAAGATAATAGCACTGATGCTGGAGTTCTGTTCATACCTCCCCAGTAACTTAACAAGGCTCAGGTCACCGGAGTCAACAGAAGAGAGTAGAGAAAAGATGTAAAGACATGTCCCAGATTGTAGTTGTCATGATTCCAGCTTATGTAGACAGTTCCTTTCAAACTTGACAGTAAATCAGAATCTTTTGAAGATCTTGTGACAACTCATGTTCAGGGGCTCCATCAACCCTTCTCTCTGGAGATCCTGACTCATTAAATCCTAGATTGGGCCCATAAATTGTCATTTTTACCCACTTCCCAGCGAAGCCACTGCTGTTGGTCTGACCACACTTTGGGTGGAACTGGTTTCATCTCGCAGCTGACACAGTTCCCCTCTTCCTATCCTTTTGCCACTTTTGCAATAAATCTGTTAAAAGAGCTGGAGGGAATGGCTGAGAAAATATAAAAGAACCGGTAGTTACGTAACTTACGGAAGTGTGTGGTCAGAGGATGGTGGGCATGGAACTCAAAGCAATGTATTGAGTGGTGACGTTATTCTACCATAGATCCAAGCAGCATGAGGGGTGACCATGGCAGAAACTTGTGGAAACCACAGTGTACCCAGATGCAACTAGAATGTTGCTGGAACCTGAAAATGTAGGAAAGTCTAGAACATCCCCGTAGAGAAAACAGGAGCTTAACTATTACAAAGAGAATGCCACTCACCAACTCAGTGGTCCGGCTCACTGATGCTGCTCCCAGTCAAAGAGCTTAGGAATCCAATGGTGGAGTCTCCTTGGCTTAAAGTAAGATGCTTAGAACTCTGGGTTTCTCTGGGGGATTTCTTGCTGCCCAAAGGTTAATACCACCAGGTTTCAAAGAGTGCCAGCTGGATATTCACTTTCTAAATACTCCAGAAAGCCCTTCAAAAGGCCTTCCCCACCAACTAATGGAGGTTTGTCAAATTTTGGCTAACTGGGGGGTGCTGGGATGGCTCAGCAGGTTAAGCACTCACCTTGCAGTGCTGGGGTCTGAGTATTGAGTCATGTTCCTGGCCCGTGGTGTGTGTGAGGCCCTTGTTTTGGCCCCTGACTCAAGGGGCCATGCCTCCCAGGTGGAAGGCCCCCCCAGACAGGTTTCTGCCCTGCGCAGCCCCCGCCCACCTGTGTGGAGTGAAACCATGTCGAAAACTGATGACAACAACTATGGAGGCTGCTCTGGGCCCTCCCACTCCTCTCTGTCTCTCTTTCAAAAAGAATAAAAATAAATCTTTAAAAAATTTTTGGCCAACTGGGAACGCATTCATATTGCTCACTGACCCACAATTGCACCTCTGTGATTAAAGGGACACTTTTCTTTGTTGTCCCGGAGGGTGAACCAGTTGCCAAGTATCTAAGAGTCAGCTTCTAATAAGTCCCACAGAAGGAGCTGTTGATGGGGCTGGAGGAGAAAGAAGTACAATTAAGTTTCAGACTAATGCTCAGAATTCAACCTTGACCGAATGGTTCTGGAGATTTATTATAACCCCTCTTTTTGGCTTGGAGGAAGGGAGTTTCCAGGTTTGTCGGGCAGGGTCATTGATAGTGTGAAGATCCATGGTTGGGCAATTTGGAATATTTTCTTCCTCTCAAGGGGTTAAGAATGAAATGAATCAAAAGGGTCACTCCCCACAGTCAATCCTGTGATGAGAAGTGAAAGGCAGGCAGAACCTTCACCTGTATCTGCATAGCCTGTTCATTTTCAGCAATTATACTATGAATTACGTATATTTTCGTTAGGGTTAATTTCTTTTTAGATGTTATTTGGGGTCTTGTTATTTGGGGAAAGAGGGGTTTGTTTGTTTGTTTGTTTGTTTGGCTTGAGAATATTGCAGAGCAACCAAGACTGTGCCACATCTGTTGTAGGTGCCTTAGGTAGACTGTGCAGCCTCGAAGGTAAACAGAATTGCACTGGGAGACAAAAAAAAAACACAAAACATTGCTTCCCTGTGTGTATCTGCATTTAGCAGCAAAATCTTATTTTGACAAGCTCACAAAATTTCCTGCTGTAATAACTGTGTATGCTACCATTAAAATGTAATTGATTTGCATTAGATATGTATGTTAATCATATGTAAATCATTCCTTTTAAAATCTCTAAAGTGGCAGATGGACAGACACCCACTGCCTCCTTTGTGGCCTCTAGCCAGGAAGGTTGGGGGTGAAAGGTGTTTTGGCCGTGATTTTCTTCACTCTTTGCGGTGTAAGGCGGTCCAAACTGCCATTTCTTCGTGGAGTGCCTCAGCCTGCCCGGGCTCAAATATAATTGGACTTCATTTCATGATACCATCAAAACAGAAGAGAGAAATTTCTACTGGCTTCCACTTATTAAGGTCTGTCACAAATGTGGCTTGGAAGCATTCTAAATAAATTACTTGGCCCTGTTGGAAAAAAAGTGCCATACTGTTAATCTTATTGCTTTTCTGGCAAGCAGATTAGTATGAAGCAGTAGAGATCATTGGAGGCACATTATAAATTAGACATGACACTGCTCTCAGCTTTACATAGAGGATAGCATCTGAATTCTTTTCCAAAGCAAAACAAGGGCAATGCTAACAAAACCCTAGAAGTACTTTGCTAATTGTCATGAGAATTTGCAAATACTTTCCACAGGGTTTGAACGGTGATTGTAGGTGTTACTTTCATAATAAGAAATTACAAGTAAAAATAATGTGTTATAATTTGCAAGACTGCCGTTATTTCACCGACAGCCCAGTGCCTGTAGTAGCTTGTTAAAATGAACCTTTCTCTTTTCAAAGCAAGTGACTTTTTAAAAATGATAATATGGGGTAAAAGTGTTTCTTTGCTTTCAACTTTTAATTTTAAACCAGCTTTAGACTTACAGAAAAGTTACAAAAATGGGACAGAGCTCCCTTATATCCTATAGTGTGCTTCCCAGTGTTGGCATCTTTCACAACCTTAGTACATGATCAAGGACAGGGACATTAACATCGGTACCAAATTGTTGGCTAAACTGCACACTTTATTCAAATTGCACCTGTTTTTTGCCATTAATGCCTTTTTCCTTTTCTGAATCCTACCAAGGACCTCAAGGTAAATTGAGTTGTTATTTTTCTTTAGTCTCTTGTAGTTTATAAAAATTCATAGAGCTCTTGTTGTTGCTACATCCTCAGGAAGAATTGCTTAGTCTTTCCTGGGACAGGTGGTCCCTTCTGACTTGATCTGGGGCATCTAATTAAATCTCCTTTCGCCCTGGGAAATGTTATTCTATTAGAGGATGAGAATATCAAGATACCCAAAGTATTAAGAAACAAATACAGCAAGAAGACATTTCATCAGATGATAAATTCAATTTCAGAATCAGTCATTAATATGTTTAGAGTTAGAACCTCGTTTCTCTAGCTCAGTTATTCTCAACGGGGGCATTTTTGTCTCCAGGGGACATCTGGCAATGTCTGGAAACACAGTTGGTTGTCATCATTTGAGCGGATGGTGGTGGAGGGTAGGATCCCTGGCATTTAGTGGATAGAGACCAAGGATCTTGCTACACATCCTACAGTACACCGCCCTACAACAAAGAGTGAACTGGCTGAAACTGTCACTAGTGCTGAGGTTGAGAAGTCAAATCATCCTCCAAAAGCTATCAATCTAAATGATCCTCACAGTAGCAACAATTCCCATTCATTGAGGACTTAGCATACATCCCAGACACTGTGCTAAATGGACCCCATACAGACTCTCAGGGAACCTCCATAGCTACTCTTGTGAGGAAAGTGCTATTCTTATACCTAGTTTACATATGAGAAAACTGAGGCTCAGAGAGGTTGTAAAGATTACTTAAGATCACCCTATGAAGCAGCAATAAAGCTGGAATGTGAACTGGTCTGTCTGACTCCAGAACTTCCCATGAAGCTGCTACCTCCTGAGTTAGGGCCAAGGTCCTTGTTTTGTAGGTGAGAACTGTATAGGCTCTTCATATGGACCTGTTAGTGCTGCAGTGAGGTGGGACAGGTGTTGCCCAGAGTTTATTTTTATATTATAAGAGAACTCTGGTTGAAAATCTATGTATCTCTTGACCTCTATGAAATGACCTCTCTCAGGCCACATAGCTGGTTAAAGGTAGAACTGAGAAAGGGTCCCCCACCCCATCTGACTCTCAGGTATTATTCTTTGTGGCATTTGATTCTGCAAACCTCCCTCCCGCACACAGACACACACACACACCCCAGGAATGCCTTTTGAAGCGGCACCTACTTCTTGCTCCCACCCATGTGTTAGTTGGAGTCAGCCCAAAAGCAGAGCCTGAGGCAAGGGTTTGGATTTATCTGGGAATTGATCTCAGGAAACAGGAATGAGGCCAAGGAAGGAAGGAAGGAAGAAGGCCAATATCAAGGTGTATTATTAAAGTGGCCAGTGTGAGCCCTGGGAGCTCCGGCCCCTACTGCATTGGCCCCTCGCTACCCTTGTACTTGGGCTTGGGGCCCATAATGGGAAGGTGTAGATGGGTGCTGTGCAGGTGAGAAAGGGTGACCTCGGGGATGTTGGGTCTGAGCTCACACGGAATTGTCCTCCATGGCTCCCACTGAATTCAGACCTGGACCTGAGGGTAGGAACCCATTTATGCTGAAAGGTTCATCAAGCGCAGTGACCAAACAGCAGAAATGTAGTGATTTCTCAGCTAAGCTTGAAATGTTCTTCTGCTTCCCATAAGTAGAGAAAGATCTGCTGGTGTAACACGGAGCTCTCAGAGTGTTATGCAATCCGAGGGGCCCCATGTGTCTGGTGAGCTGCAGACAGATTTTCTTCTTGACACACTGACTCGCTCCTTTCTTATTCCAAAGTGCTACTGGAATTTTCCATTTATTCTGTAAACGTCCTGCACAAATCCAGTCAACAAGAGGCAATCATGAAGGGTCCCGTTCCTCACTGATACTCTTGAGGAAGCTAATGAGAGCAGGTCACTAGACTAAGGTAACCAGATTTTAACATTGGTAAAGTGGGACACCATTGACTGGGGGGGGAGGGGGTTCTTGATTAAAAATTGGGTCTATCTCCCGCCGTTCCCTAGCTTGTCGTGCATTCTTTCCAAAAATCGGGACTTTCTTAAAACGCCATGGGACGCGGGACAAATTGTTAAAAATCGGGACTGTCCCGCCAAAAGCGGGAAGTCTGGTCACCTTAAACTAGACTGAAATTGGAGGGATGTGAGTTCAATCAGTAGAGTTCTACGAATCCAGCATGCTGTGAAGTCTGACAGCCATGTTCAGGATGACAAAGACGAGCCAGAATGCGAGGGATTACGTAACAAGTGCACTTATGAACTGAGAGTAATATATGCAAAGAAGCAGAAAACTGCTGGACAGTACTATTTATTTTCTTAAGTAACATTATCCAACATTTATCAAGCATTTAGTATCCATTAAGTCTTTGAGAGAATATTCAAGTATTTGCAAAATAGAGCAGGGCTTCCTTTTAGGGAGAATAAAGAGAATTGTGATGGGGAGAGTCATGTAAGTTCTCTGTGAAGCTGGCAGGGTTCTGTTTCTTATTCCCTAATAATGGTTCCAGAGATGTGTTCTTTATAATAATCGATACAGCCGTACTTTACGTTTTGATAAGTACTTTTTGTAACGTAAAGAAGGTTAAAATATTAAGCTTCTTTAATGACTAGATGGACAAACTTCTGAGCAGTGAGACACTTTTAAGCCTTCTGTTTGTGTTGTCTGATTTCATCCTCACAACATCCTGTGAAGTCGATGACAGTGTTGTTCTTCCATTGTCAGATGACGTAGCCCAGGCACAGAGGTTGAAATTCCCGGTCCCAGCTCACGCTGCGGGTCGGTGGTAAGCTTTGTTATGTCGACACGATGCTTTCACCCATAAAGTATCCAAGGTGGCCCACTGACGTGAGATGCTCACCAGCCTCTTGGTTTATTCCAGGATTGTCCAACCTTTTGGCTTCCTGGAGCCATACTACAAGAATAGTTGTCTCACACCACACATGAAATACACAAACACTGATGATAGCTGATGAGCTTAAAAAAATCTCATAATGTTTTAAAGATTTGTGTTGGGCCACCTTCAAAGCCATCCTGTGCCGCAGGCCAGACATGCCTGGTATTAAAACCTAATTGAGTCCGTGCTGTGTGAGTCACTCCCTGACTCAGGCTTGAACCCCCAGAACCTCCAAGCCCAACATACAAAGGGAAAGTTCCACATGGGAAGATGCCAGCCACCATGTTGTTTCAGGGCAGTGGACATATTTCTGTAGAAACCTGTCACATTTCTCAGCCTGTTGGACTGTCCTTTAAATTAAAAGTCACCAATGAATTGTGGCTATAGAAACAAAAAGCTATTTATTCTAATTTTTGCAGACTTGAATGGCCTCTTGTTTAATCGGTTTGGGGTTTGATTTCAGTTAATGTCCTTTCCATCCCATATCAGGTCTGGTCAATTTTTTTTGAAATGGGCTCTTGGCTTCAATACTGATGTCACCTAAATGTGTTTGTGGAATGGATGTCTATGAATAATCTCAGAGGACTGTTAATGAAGGCCAGTAAATACCACATGAAAATGCATCCTTAGCTCTTATAGGTCTAAAATTTGAATCCCGGTCCTCAGCTGACATACTTGATTCAATCAATTGCGTACTTATTTGGCATCTGCTTTGTGACTGTTTAGTATATATTGTAAGTGTCATAAAAATGTGTCTTTGAAATATGTCTCAATCAATTGCGTACTTATTTGGCATCTGCTTTGTGACTGTTTAGTATATATTGTAAGTGTCATAAAAATGTGTCTTTGAAATATGTCTTTGGTCAGGAAGATGAGAGATATGCAAATGTGGACATATTTTAAATCCTACCGAGCTAGGCTTTTAAATATGTAACATAATTTTCAGGAATTCACCTTGTAAACTTGGCCCACACATGTCACATCGCTTTCTTTCTCGAGTAGATTTATTAGGGATTATAGTGCCACATCCTTCCATCATCTTCCAGGTATCGGAATCATGTTTTTTAGCCACCTCCTTTTCTAGCTTTTTTACTCACTCTGATAGCACTGAGCACAGAGCTCTGCACCTGGTAAGCGCTCAACATCTGTCTCAGAGAAATTACAGCACACCATAGCCTCTCCACTCAAATCTTGATTTTCATGAGCAGGCAGATAATTTTAAATATTCATGTGGTGTGTAGAATCGCATATTACTCTTTTACTTAAACCAGCATGAGGTCCTCAGGGATGGTTCTAGAAACTAGATGAAATCCAACAAAA
The DNA here is from genome assembly GCA_004027555.1 of Craseonycteris thonglongyai. Classification (NCBI taxonomy): domain Eukaryota; kingdom Metazoa; phylum Chordata; class Mammalia; order Chiroptera; family Craseonycteridae; genus Craseonycteris; species Craseonycteris thonglongyai. The sequence continues at coordinate 30,100 of PVKE010009752.1, read as the reverse complement.
ATTTTCCATATTCAGTCAGCGTAGGCCTGTACGTGGAATCTTCAGAGGAATATTTTAACGTTTTCTAAAATGGAAAGCAAAGCGGCACTGAATGTGTTGATAGGTTTTTCTGTTTCATCCACTTTTAGTGCCTGAAGTCCCGAGGCTTTGTGGAGATGTATTAGGAATTACAGGTGCTCCCCGACTGTGCTCAGGCCTTGTAGCTTCTCTCTTGTCACCCAGAGAGGCCGGATCGGAGGTAATAGCCACGAGGGAGCAAGGAAACCAGATGCCGCTCGCCTTTCTAAGAGGGGTGGGCCTGGGACTGTGGGCAGAACTCAGACACTGGAACTAGGACCTCTGCATTGGCACCTGTGCCCAGCCTCATCCTAGACTCATCCTTTGGCACTGTTCCTACAGGGCTGCGCCTTCTTGACCTCATCTGCACAGTGGTACCTAGAATACGGGCAGTGCTTTAGGGGGTCAGGAGGGTGCCTGTGAGTTAAAAGCACCCAGCACATAAAAGGCCCCGAACAAATATCTCTTCTCCCCTCACTGGGGAATTTCTACGAAACCCCCTCTCCCTGTCTCCATCAGGCTTTCTCTTTGCTTTTTCTAACTGATAAGCAACAGACAGAGGTATATACTTTTTCATAACAGCACTTCTTTTCCTCCCCAAGTATATTTCTTGCAGATGGCAAATTAGGCCTTGTTTGGGGGCAGGTGGACTCCAGGGTCAGGCAGTGCGGTTGTGAAAGCCCAGTGAGGTTCGTGTCAGTTTGTTACACGCTGCTGGGAAAACTCCCGTTCACTTTGAAGTTGACCGGAGATGGGTCAGCAACAAAGACGACCGGTGTCATGATCATCGGTCACTCTCTCCTAACACGGGAAGGCTATCATGCGGCCCTGCACGTAGCGACCGTTCTCATGCTGAAGTGAGTGTTCCCCACATTTGAGGAAGCGAGTGCTGTGGGATGCCCACGGAGTGCTGAGGGCTCCCCGCCCCCAGTGGAGGCGTCACGGGGACTGTGGACCTAGGATAGATGCTAGGGAGGAGCCGCCAGCTCCCAGCGCTACAGCCCCTCCATCTCTGTCCCCACCACGGTCAAGTTCCAGGCCCCTGTCTGTGCTGGAACCTCAGCCCCTTGGCTGTCGAGTCACAGCAGTAGGACAGAAAGCTCACGGAGTTCTGTTCCCCACTCGTTTTTGCCTGTGTCATCTCTGAGGAGTCGGAGCTTAGGGCGCGAACCCCTGAGGGGTAAGGGAGCATGCCCAAGGGTTTCGCTTACACAGGGGGCTCCCAAGAGCTCTGTTTGATTATGGGGTTGCTTCGTGAAGATGTCCAATCAATAGCATAACTCTGATTTGATGAAATAGCTGGAGCCAGGGCTCATGGTCACATGATCCATCTCTTCAGTTCTAGTTAGTCTTGGCTCTGAAGGCACCTCTGTCCTGGTCCCCATGCAGAAAGCACTTCCCCTTGGCCATGTCTCAAGGGGGTGCAAACCTTTTATGAATGGTTTCCACATATGATAGAAAGGCTAAGTGGAGAAACACTGACCAAGAGCTTCTCTCCGGGTCTGCCGTCTAGTTTTCTAAACTAACCTCTCCCACCCTCCCTCGTTCTCTCCCTTCTTCAAAGGAAAAACAATGTGTTTAAGCAAACTAGGGAAACAGAATACCCAGCCCAGCGGAATGAGGAGGTGCCCCGCTGGGGCCTCCACCGCACTGCTGAGCCGTGACTTCTGGGCGTTGGAGAGTGAATAGGAGAATGACGGCCTTCACCTCGCTCAGGGCAGAGGGCGCAAGGCCTGACCACGGGAGCGTGCTGCCAGCTGCTTCTGTCCTCACAGGTCGGGAGAAGGAGACCCCGAAAGAGTGGACAGAGGGCAGCGATTCGAAGAAGGCAGACGGCACGAGAGTTGATGTTCTTTGGTGTTCACCATGGTGTGTGGGGCCTCGTTTCTTCTCCCACAGACTCCAGTGTTGGTCTTCCCTTTAACTCCGCAGGGCAAAGATGGGGATGGCACCAAAAAGACACACACCCCTCATCTAAAGGGCGTCCTAAAACTCACGTAAGAAGTCATTTTGATAGAAAACACAGGTTTATAATTAAAAAGTGTACATTTTCTTTGCTCAACCATGAAAACGCGTTGTTCTTTTGTGTAGCGCTCCATTTTTAATAGCCCTGACCTGTCAGCTGTCACGCTATAAGATTACAATATAATATATTAGTACATATGTCATCTTATAAGATCATATTTTACATTGTAATATTATATATCATATAATATGTAAAAGTTATATTTCGTAGTACATATGGCACATTAGAATAGGAGCTGTGATGGAAGGTTCAGCATCACGGAGTCTCCTATGTCAATGTAATGAAGGTCAGTTTATGCTGTAAGCAGTGGGGAGATGGGAAGGTGGCCCAAGACCCGTTTCATCCGGTCCAGCACGGTGTCTAGGAAGCAGCTCTGGCGGTGGTGTGAGGATGGGTGGACCCACGCCACTGGCCGCAGATGCCTCTTTCAGTCGAGACAGGGAGTCCTACCCAGGAAAGTGCCCTACCCAGCAGAGGCTTCCGTGTTGGATAGCACAGTCCTACACAACCGAGCGTCTGACTGTGTGTGTCTAGAGGCTCTAACCCCAGTTCTTACTGAAGCAATTGTATGAAGTCTTACACCCGCCCAGCCGTTCCTGAGGAATGTCCCTCCAGCCAGTGGACCACACTCACTGTGTAAGTCATGGGTCCCCTTCTCATCCCTCCTTTTCACGCCCTTCCCACCACAGCACAATGTCCATGTTGCTGCACAAGTGCACTTGTCTGTCTGGGAAGCAGTCCTCCTGCGTGCAAGTGGGAGGTCAGTGCGTGAATGTTCCTGTGGGTGTGGATCTGGGCCTCATACGAGAGAGGCAGGATTCTTTCCCCGTCATCTTCCTGTAATCACGTACCACGTCAAAGGGATTAGGGCAATGTGATTGTCACCCTATAGTGGCTTCACGTGGAACGAAAATAGAATTGATCGCCGTTCACAGAGTTCACATTTGCGAATTCACCTGCTCCCTAATATTTCTCTGTCGCCCCCAAATCAGCCCTCACGGCGCGTTTGTGATGATTTGCAGTCACGTGCAGAGCAGTGACCATTTTGAGTCCTTCAATGCTCACCTTCCCAGCCAAGGTCAAACGAGCAGCAGGCCGCCCGCCAGCCTGTTTCAGCTCCCGGATGGCTAGTCAGCGTCCTTTTCGCCGTCTATTTGGTGCCACATTGGTGTGGTTTAGGGCTTTCAGTTGGAGGTGTCTGTGTTTCAAATGGCCCCCAAGCATGTGACCGACAGGCTGTTGTCTTGTATTCCTAACTGCAGGAAGTCTGTGCCGTGCTTTGTGGAGGAGAAAATGCATGTATTCACTACGCTTTGAGTCAGAGTGCAGGTGGCTTTGAGTTCAAGACTGATGGGTCTGCAACACATATGAAATGAATATGAGAGGGAATGGATGTGTTCACTCAGGGGGAGGGGGAGGGAGGGATCTTTTCGCTATGCATATGTATATCAACTCATCATGTTGTGCTTTTTTGTTTTTTTATCATTTTTACTTTATGGTTTGAGAGAGCATAAGAGAGAAAGAACGAGGATGGGGGAGGGCCCAGAGCAGTCTCCATAGTTGTGCATCGTTAGTTGTGACATGGTTTCATTCCACACAGGTGGATGTGGGGCTGCACAGGGCAGGAACCCAACCAGGGGCCTCCCGCATTGGAGGCGAAAACCTTCACTACCGTACTACCTGGTGGTTACAGTTGTGCCACAGTTCAGCATATGGGTTTGCACGGGCCGGGGCCAAGACTCGAACCCCGGACCTCACGATTGTAAGGCGAGCGCTCAACCACTGAGCTTTCCCGGCTTCCCCTCATCAGGTTGTGCATTTTAACACTTACAGTTTTGTCAGTTACACCTCAGTAAAGTTGAAGGAAAAGGAACAGAAGCTCACATTAAACAAAATTATATCTTGATCAGTTGACAAAAATGGTGTGCCCCGGCTCCTAAGAACCTGACCCTTTGTCTCCCCTGGGAGCAGGGATTCAGCATTCACTAACCCAGTGTCCATGCTGACATTACGGAACATCAGCACCACAAATCATGGGTATTGACAGCAATTACTTTCTGTCCTAGTTGTCATGTGAGGTCTCTGTAGGAGGGATCTTCTTGAGAATTCTTGTGTCCTTGCCCGGCTCTAATTTTTATTTGTGTTCTTAGATGGTAACTAGTAAACCCAAGGGGCCACCTTTCTATTACACTTTTTTTAAGAACTTGATTTAACCTTGTTTTCAAGGCTAACAGCTTTCTGAGGTTGTTCTAGGTTTCCCATCAGTCATTGCTGATATTCCCTTCCATGGAAGAAACCCACTAAAAAATAATTTGATTGTTACTGCTCTGACTTCATCTTCTGTCTCCCTCCAACAGAGGATGAACTGCGTCATTTAAACTTGACTCCGCGATGAATGAGAAATCCCAATATTTAGAAACGTAGTTCTTTTATTTTAAAAAATATTATGTTGAACGTGTTCCAGGCTAAATAAATGCCTTTTTGTATGAAGATATTTCCACATGGAAGGTGTCCAGCTTGTGTAACTGTGCCTAGTTAATATTTAGTATTAAAAATTTTATAATATTTAAAAACATCACTCTTATTCAAATATTTCCATCTTGGGATTCAGACCACTAAATAACCATGCAAGAAGACAAAAGACAAAGGTAGCTCAACTGATATGACTGAATTAGTTTTGTGTGTGTGTGTGAATGAGAAAATAATCTACTCATTCATGAAGATACATTATTGCTTTTGTGTGTAAGTAACAACGAACATCAGTGTATCTGGAATCTAGTAAGAACCAAACCAATGTTTTGAGGGAAAGGAGAAAAGAGAAAGGGAGAGAATGAAGAAGGAATTTAGCTACTTAATTCTCCAAACGCGCAAGAAAGAAAATGACCACCGATGCCCATAAAATACTACACCCTAATGGAAGTGTGTTAAAATGCTGGATAGACCTGTTTATTTTAGGAGAATGGGGTCTGGTTTAAAACAAGAAACAAGACTTCCTGTTAAAGATGGGAATGGCCTTGAACCAGCTTCTTAGCCCTAGAACCAAAAACTGTGACCCAACACAGTACTCAAGCAAAATGTCCACCTTATATTCAGTGTCTATCTGAACTCATTTAAATATCAGAGCCATCTGATGTGATGAAAGTCATTGTTTCTAATATACAAACAAGAAAGCTGAGATTCAGAGAGGCTCAGTAACTTGTCCAGAGCCACACAGCTAGTAAGTGGCAGAAAAGGAATTTGAATTCAGGTCTATTGTATTCCAAAATCTATGCTCCAACCAAATGTCAAAACTTCACCATACACCTCAACCCATTTTTCTGGATGCCCATTTGATTTGCGAGCGATATGCTCGAATATTCTTATTTACCATTTCTATGTGTAGTAGGTGCTGTAGTAGGGGGCATAAAAGAATATATTTTTAGGCGTTGTGTACAATGCAAATAATTGACACTCTTTCTAAAGAATCATATGGAAGTTGGCTGTAGAAGTTAATTGTCTGACCAGACATTTTTCAAGTTTTGGAAGATACTAACTACCTGGAGAAATTGTAACTCTTTATGAAGGTTTGTTTTTCCTTTCCCATTTCTCCCACCTGACTTCTCAATATCAAGTCTGTATGAAATGCCTTTCAGGTTATTTTGAGGGGATGAGAAGATTCAAAGAACAAAAATGCAAAGTAAGAGAATTTTGTGTATGACACGTTAGTATGCATCTGATCTTTCTGAGACTGAGTCTTGGTCAAGTTTAACATATCCTAGAGTTTAGCTTTTGGTCTCCCTGGCTAAGTGTTAACCTGAAGCACATATGTCCTTGAAACCTCTCTCAGCCTCTGTTTCTCAGAAGGTTAGAATAGAATATCCTTGACGTCTCATCCATTTGTAAAATGTTTGATTCTGTTTCTCTTTGATATTCATATAATATGAAGACATGTATGCTAGTCAACATACAGAAAGAATTAAAAGTGACTTACGTGTATGGAGATATAAACACATGTGAGTCTCTCATATTGTACTGTGTATAGATTGTACTTGAAGGCCATGGAATTGCTTTTTCCTCTTGACTTATCCCCTTCTTTGGGTTAAATGATCTGTACAAATTATGGCTTATTTGGAGTCATATTTATATTTTTTCATGTTTGAAGAAAATATTACTCAGAAGTGAGAGACCAGTGGGACCCCCAAGCTTTCCTCTTACTCTCTAAACTGAAGGTGGCTTTAGTGACAGCTACCAGAAGTTTTAACTGCCGCTGTCCTTTAAGAATCTAGATTTAAAGGAACTAGACTTGAAGGGCGCATCGTGTTGGAGAATTAGAGCTGCATCTGACTTTGTCACTTTGAAACTTATCCTGAATTTCAGGAATTGTTGAAATGCTGAGAAACCAGTAACATCAATATACCTTTATTAAAGTGTTAATTTCTTTGATTGATGTTTTTAATCAGTCACAGCCACACAGTGTTATATAGCTCTGTAGATAATCATGTCCCCAAGTGATGTATGTCACTTTCCATCATTACAGAAATATAATGCCTCATTAAAGCATTAGGAAATTAGGTGTTCTGTGCAAGTACTTTTACCAAAAGATTCACTCTCTTAAATGCCTTAAAGAACTTTTTAAGTCAGTCTTTCATAGAAGTATCTTTAAAATATGTACTTTCCCATTTCTCCTTAGAGTAAAGCAAACCTGATTTGATATTATTTCTTAATTTTTTTTTAAAGATTTAAGTTTCATTGTTTTTGACAGAGAGAAGGAGGAGGACCCAGAACAGTCTCTATAGTTGCACATCATTGGTTTTTCCACATAGTTTTATTCCACAGGTGGGCGCGGGGCTGCACAGGGCAGGAACTGGGCCGGGGTCTCGCCCAGGTGAGAATTGAACTGGGGGCACTCCCCAGTTCAGCACATGGGTCCACACAGGCCGGGGCCAGGATTCGATCCTCGGTCCCCGGGGCTACAAAGTGAGCGCTTAACCCGCTGAGCCATCCCGGCTTCCCCTGATATTATTTCTTGATGCTTTAGGGTTCTTATTAAAACATTTCTTTCTGTGCTGTGTGTGCCTTGAATGCTGATGCTCACGGGCTAACAGAGGTGGTTGGACAAGGTAGTCTTTTTGGCTTGAGAATCTCCCCCATTTCCATTTTGGTAAGGGGCTCCCTCTCCTGTCAGCTCCTCTCTGCTTTCTAATTTATATTTCCAATCTGGGCGGGGCTTGGAAACCCACCTACCATGCCCATTGAAATTGTAGCTAAAATTAAAGCTAACTAGCTAGGAGTGGGAGCTTGGGGAGCTCTCAAAATGATTTAGTGGCGTGGGTTTTAATGCATGGATTTGTGCCATTCTTTCTGCTGGCTGCGTTGCTTTTTTGGCTTCTCACTCACTTAAAACTCAACTTTGATTTAGATAAATGAATGCTGTGGTAACTTCAAAATCTGGAAAGTATTTCAAAGGACTTACTGGATTCATAGAGAGGGAGACAATTTGTTGAATCTATTTCAAATCATTAATAAAGGTGAAATCCCTCTCATTTTAAATACACTATTATAAAGAAAAAATACTGAGTTTCAGAATCATATTCTAATTTAATTGCTTCATCTGCTGTTCCAGTGGTTTCTTGGAATTGGGAGAAAATGGACACAATATGGAAGACTTTTTCTTCCAATAGTTTCAACTCACACTCTGTAGGGCTTTTTTTTTTTTTTCCCCTTACATATTTTTCCTAAACAACGACAGCCCAATATAAATTTTGCAATTCCATAGAGGCAAATTAAAATTTTAACCGAACCTTTTCTAAACCAACAATGTGAGGCTTGAAAATAGTTTAATGACCTCATTGGGAAACTCATCCAACCTGTGGTTTCAGACAAGTGTATTATAAAATAACCTTTTAGGTATGATCTAATGAACAAAACCTGACGTTGTCCAAATGAAGCCATCCCTGTAGAATTGCCACCTCAAACTTGTAAGCTGAGATGTGGATTTCTTTCACCCTTTTCTACTCTACAAATCTACTCCTTATCTTCAGGGTCTTGGTAGGAGAATAAGAGTCTGGATTTCCTGTATGTCTGAATAAGTCAATTGCAGACAGTTTTCATAAATGGAGTATTGTTCATACAAGTCTTGAATGTGTAATTTCCTTATTTGGAAACTTAAAATCCTTTCCCCAGCTATGCAAATGAGAACATGACAATAACTTTACAATGAACATTTAAAATGGTAAAAATCATTCTTTGACTATGAAGGACATTATAAATTCCATTAAAGCTGTTGCTTAAAAAATAGTTACACAATCCTGGTGTGAAATAGAGTAGTAAGTAGTATGCCTTACATAAAACGTTCAAAATGCTGTTTGTCAAAGCTCACGTTCCGACAGCTGCGTTTCTCTCCTCTAACCCTTGGTGCATATCTTTCTTCCAGCCTCCTCACTGCAGTTTGTCTCTGAGGCTCAGTGATTTCCCTGTTATGGTTTCTCATTTCATTTCATTTCCCCAGCAAGCCCGTTCCCTGCCTGGGTTTTATACTGAGCTCTGTTTGGTTGTCTCTTTGTTTCTGAATCTTGTCGGCTCTTCAAATATATACCGGTATGCATATTTGGTTGACCATGAGACACTTCCATTTGGATAGCCCAAGTCATTCAAAAGATATTACAGGCACTCCTCACTTAACAACCTACCTGTTTAAGGACCCCTCAGACTTAAGACCAGGTCTCCAGTACAGGGATTCCCCTTTCTCAGTCTTTTTCTCATTCCTGTAGTCAGTTAGTATTCACTACACAAGTGTTCACAATCATGCAAGACTGCATATTTCATTTATAGATGTGGTGTCACGTGGTATCTATTGAAAAATATATACCCTGTGGTGCTACAACATACTACATCCACCTTTAAGCTCCTTGCTTATCTACCACTTTGCTTAACGACTTAGGCTTAGTAACGGAACTCGGTCGTTATGTGAGGAGTGTGTGTACCACCTCCTCTAACCCACCCCCGGTCCAAAGTAGACACTTTCCCAACCACTCCATCATGGTTGTGGTGCCACTCAAGTTCAGTGCAGAAAGGGAGTTAATGTAGGAGATTAGGTTCTTTCATCATTAGAAGAATGGAAACGTAATGGGAAGTTACGTGAATACATTTAAGGAGGTGGGTAACTAGAGTCAGGAAGGTACACAGTGGAAACTCAGACAGGGGCCTGAAGATCAGACGCAAGATTGCGATCCCTCACAGAGATCCTTAGGAGGGAAAAAATTAGCAAAGCCATAAGGAAAAGGAGAATCTTAGTTCCTAAGAACTGAGGGTTAAAGGATGAGACTGAGCAAAGGACTCGATCACTGAAATGGGGGTTTCAGAACCAGAATATTCTGATTCTACAGAGTAGGATGTGCCCTGACTTTGTTTTAAACATTTATTTTGTTGTTTTTGACAGACAGAGACAGAGACAGAGAGAAGGGGGAGGGCCCAGAGCAGTCTCCATAGTTGTACGTCATCAGTTTTCCACACTCTTTCATTCCACACAGGTGGGAGGGGGCCACACAGGGTGAGAACAGGGCTAGGGGCCTCCCACATGGGAAGTGCACCCCAGTTCAGGATATAGGTCCACACAGGCTTGGGCTGGGGTTCGATCCTCGGTCCCCGGCGCCCTGATTTTTAATACTAGATTAGTTGTCTTATTCACCCTCGTATCTCCATTACCTCGCTTTGTGCCTAGGCTAGAGCATAGGAAGTACTTTAAAAAAAAAAAAGTTGGAAGAATGAGTGAACTGCACAGATAAATTATTCCAGATGTTCTCATTGGTTTTCAGCAGAGCAGACCGTTGAGGTCGTGTTGTACTTCCTATTAGTGTGAAATCCTGCCCTGCCGACCCAGGGCCTTGAGCCCAGACAGGATCAGCCTGTGGTTGGAGTGAGTCTTAGAGCACATCTGGTAAGATCTGCCCCTGATATTTCTCTAAAAATAATCGTAGATGCAAGATAAGTTGCTACATTCTATTCTTATAAATTTTAGTAAATTAAGAGCAACGCTTATTTTAAAATTTTGTCACTTAATATTTCTCAGTTTCAATAGCCTAACCAAATTTTCACCTTTATTTAATATGATAAGCGTGGCATTCTGCTTTTAAAATAATAATAAAAATATTTTAAAAGCTTTCTCTGCCTGCTGGACCTGTTTGGTAGATGTCTTATGAATAGATTTTTTTTTGAGGATCCATTTCAGTGGTTTTGCTGAAGCTCAAACACGAACATAAAATCCCTCCATGTTCTTTTAATCACGTAGAAAGGAGCTTTCCCAAAGAAGCTGAACTCAGATGTTACTCAGCGTTTGACCTTTGTGATCTTTCCTCATCTCCGTTCTTCCCGATCCTCTCCAAGAACCATTGTAGGTGAAGCGGTGCACTAGACCCGCGCTTTGGATCAGAACTTCAAAGGGCTCCTCACCCCGTAACTGAAATAGACACAGAACTCTGAAGATTGACTCGCATCCCGGGCATCATTTTCATCGACTCAAAAGAGCTTCATGTCCTAACCTCTTCAAAAGAACTTTGCAGAGCTTATAACTCACCAGGGGTCCCCCTAGCTTGGTGGGATTGCTGGCCTTTGGTCTAGTTCTGACTAACTAGTGGGACTGGCCCAGGTTACCATGGCGCTGAGCTCTGCCTCCCCGTCTAGTCCCAGCCCAAGTCCCACCCATCTGCACCTGCCAGGTGACTCCTCCCTCCTCCCAACCCACAGCAAACCCTCCTGTCTGTCCCTGTCAGGTAGCTCTTACCTGGTCAGCCTTCTCCAGAGAGCTCAGACCTCACGTTCTGCAGACAGCCTCCCTTCATCCTCTGCATCTCGCACATAGTAAATACTCAGCAAGTGTCTATTCATGACGTTGTGTGGTTGATGATATAGTGTTGAAAGTAACTGTTTATTTTATTATGGGGGGATCATTGTCTTTGGGGAAAATGAACAGTTATGGCGGCCGAGTTCATCCATGATCAATCTTTTGTGCCCAAACATGGGATGCTTCAGCCCGGAAACATGAAATATTATGTTTTGGTTTGGTTTTGCTCCGTTCCTTTTCCTTTTATTTAGTTACAGACAGAAGCTAAAAAGTATAAGTTCTCAAGGTGTACCCAGGACTCAAGTTAATGGAATGTGCCTACTCCCTAACGCTAATTCAGTGTGCTAACGAGAAAGATACTTAGTATTTGGTGAGTGAATAAACGGATGACTGAACGAATCAACTAGATTTGGACACCAGCCATCCTCATTGAGAAACAAAATGAGATTCTTGAAAATTGCCTCGCTCTTTGTTGAAATTATTTGGGATAAGTCATGCAGGCATTTTTTTCCTGCCCTCTCTTGTCCAAAATAAAAATAATGCACATTGAAATGGAAGAGTGTTCACATGGTTTGGTTCAAACAGAATGCTGTTATTGAATTCTTAACAGTAGAAAATGTGCCTCCCATTTTTTTTTTAAATGTTTAAAAAAGAAGGTGAGGACTTCTTAAAGAAGGTCATTACAGATAATGAAACTTGGGTCCATCACAGTGACCCCAAGAACAAAAGGCAGGCCATGGAATACCACCATCAGGGATGCCCTCAGCCAAGAAAATTCAAAACTCAGGCCATGGCTGGGAAGGTCATATTGACTGTTTTTTGGTCTGAACACTTTTTCATTTCAATGTGCCCTGGGTGAAAAATGTATGGCTGTGTGTGTGCAAGGTCAGGAATGATGGAGGGGGAGCTACCATGTTGATGACCCAAAACCAGTTATATCCAGATCTCTCTACTGTAACAAAAAACATGACAGTAGAGGCAACATGTATCAGCCCACTCTCATAGGATGGAACAAAGTTCTATTGGTGATGCCATACAGAATTGGTCCCAAGCAAATGAAAGAAATTGAATTCCGCTCTTTTTATGTGTGAATTAAGGATTGTACACGTGTCAGCTCCCACTATGCATGCTACAGTGACTTCAAAAGAAGTGCAAAAAATGTCCATTGAAAAGGAAACTCGGAAGTTGCCATCACAAAAGATGAACAGAGGAGGTTGGGCATTCCTATAAGGGGGAGTGGGGGACAGACAGTGTGCTTGTCACGTCTCGCTGCCTTGTCATTACTGGGAGGATTGTTAGCATTCTGTGACAGCCAGTGCCTGGAGGAGAGCTTTGAGTAGCTCTGTGCTTCCAGACCTTTCTTCTTTGTTGCATGTGTTAGGAGATTTCCTCATCTTCACGGTGGTTATGCGTTCCCGTTTTTCCAGCTGCTGTTAGAATAAATGAATCACAAACCTGCTCTTCAAATATCCTGGGACTTTTTTTCAGGGATAGTATCTAGGTACTAAACATTGACATTTTTCTTCCTAATACAGATTAATAATTTATTTCTCCTATTTAAAGTTGATGGATGTTTGGTCAGACTGTTTTTTCTCATTAGCTCATTAGCTGGTGAAGTCTTTGGTAAAGTATAGCCAACCCCAGTCCAATTCTGGGTGAGGTCTCAGTTCTCACACAAGAGGAGAAGAATTGAGACAGAAATGAAAAAATAGGTGTGGTGTGCAGAATCGGAAGGGGCATTTCTAAATACCTTGGACTCTTCCTTAGACTTAGATAGTTTTGTTATTTAATTACGTGGCAATAATCATGAATTTCTCCTTCACGAACATTTTTCTGTTCTACTTTGGTGTAGCTCAGTATTTCATGGATAGACATTGAAATGCATAGCAAATCTGCACATCCGTTTCTTGTATAGTTTTTTTCCTCCTGAAATCACTGATGAGAAGTAACTGGGCAGATTTTCACCTTCCTAAGCCTGGACATTATTACACATACAGACAGACCTCGGACATATTGTGGATGCAGTTGCAGACCACCATAATAAAGTATTGCAATAAAGCAAGTCAGAATATTTTTTGCTGGTGGAGAGAATTTTTTTAAAAAGCAATATCTGTGAAGTGCAATAAAATGAGGTCTGCCTGTACATATAAAAGAAAGAAAAAAATTATAAATTTGTGTGTGACTCTATTTCCTCTGACAGTTTAACTTTTTCCTAAAGTAGAGAATGGTCATACTGACAGTGGTCATAATAACAATCGCACAGTTAGGGGAAGCCGGGATGGCTCAGTGGGTTAAGTGCTCACTTTGCAGCGCCGGGGACCCTGGATCGAATCCCAGCCCCAGCCCGTGCGGACCCATGTGCTGAACTGAGGAGTGCCCCCAGTTCAGTTCTCTCTCTGTCTCTGTCTCTCTCTCTCTGTCAAAAACAATTAAAAAAACAAAACAAAACAATCGCACACTTTGAGTTTGACATGTAAGACAGCATACTTCATCTGTGAAACCTCATTCAACAAAAGTGACATAACTGTTACACTTAATGTAAAGACTTAAGAGGTTCTCATGGCTTGCAGGCCACAAAATTCTGCCCAGGAAATTGCAAAAACTATATCTGTAGATCTTCTATATGTACACAATAGCCTCTCTATATACTATAGCCTATCTATACATATTTGTTTGTTTATAGATAGGCTGAACAAATATGTTTGGCATAGTCCTCGCTTTTAAAGGCATAGATAGGTGGTATAATGTCAAGTTGAAGCATTCACACACTGAAGTCACACGGCTTGGATTCCAGTTCCAACATGCATGGTTGTCAATTTGCTTAACATCTTCTTTACCTGCAGAATGGGGAAAGAAGTACCAATCTTGAAGAGTTGTTTTGAGGCATAGCCTACCTGGAAGGCACATAGAGTAGCTCCAAATACATGAAGTTGTTCCCATGGTAATAGAAGGGAGAAATTTAAGTCTTAACCAAAAATGGTCCTTTCAGGCGACGTATCTGTCTTGGTTGACCTCTGACAACAATGCATAGTTGTGATGCTTTAAATTTTTGTTCAAAATGATTAGCTGAGTTTCGTGGTAACTGTGGATAAGAAGAACAAATGGAAACCCTCAGTCTGATGCTGCAGTCTTTCTCTGTCTTTTCCAGTGTCAGAGAGGTAAGACTTTCAAGCATAAATATCTTCTCACTGCTTTCTAAAGATTTCGGTGCAGTAGGGTTGATCTGACCATGAGTAGAAACAGCAGCAGCAGATCAGCAAAGCAGCGAAGCTTATTTTTGTCACTTGGCACAGCACAAACACTTTGGACAAGGGCCCTATTATCTTTTAGGTAACAGGTGGTAGCTGGAGTATTAAGCTATTCTGGGCAGGACTCCAGATTTCCATTCTTCAGTGCCTTGGGCAGTACACTTCTATCATAAAGCGATCAATAATAATTAGGTGTCTAGGAGGAGATACAGGACAGTGTTATGCCCCCTACATCTGGAAGGAGAAACTCACTGAACTAGTACTAAATCAACAAATTTTCTTTTTATTCCTGGGGGGAGCGTTAGAGGCAGCAGAGAACGCGACGGAAATGTGAATTGTGGCTCGGTGCACAATCACCAAAAACGTAGATGTTAGGACACACTTTTCTACAAGGAATAGAAGTGAGCCCCAAAGCATTAAGCTTTTATCTCTGGCATAATCACTTTTATCACATTGCATTCTTTGTCACTGTAGGGCCATCTGTTTCAGATTTTTAAAAAACAGTCAGTCATAATAGGTGATATAGAAGTAAAGGGACAAAGTGAAGGTTGGAAAGAGAGCTTAGTGAATGATTTTCCCAATCTTAGTTTTATTAAATCATGTTCGACCATGTTTCCTCAGAAGAGAAAACTAATATTTATTCTGTGAGAATTTGATTTGAAGTTTCCTGTACAGATTGGGGTGAAAGATGAAGATAATGGAATCTGCAAATTGTAACGAACTTTTCCTCCCAAGAGTGACGAGCTGGATCCTAGCAAGAAGTACTTCCCTTAAGTGATTTCTCCCTTTTCTCTTCCAGCCTGGGCTCCAGAAACAGCCCATCTTATTTTCAAAATTCATAATCCTTACTTCTGTAAAACTACGCACCTCTGAAAATTTCTGCCAACGTTCTTCCCTCAAAACCCCGGGCCCCTGTCTTGCTACCTAGACTCTTACAAGCATTAAGAGCAACCCTTCTATAATACGCTGTGGTTGAACCTATTTGAAGAAACGACCAGGAAAAGATGTGTGGCTTTTATTGCCTTCTAATCACCCTTTCTTTCATTAACAAGAGTTAAGTCTGCTGGCCAACTGCATAATGTCATTTTTGCCCCTGGGGCTGAGTTTTTTATTCCCCTTCCTAGACTACCACAATTGTATAAAGAGAAGCAAAGTTAGTATGCTTGCCCTTCTGATGTTTTTACTTTGGAAAATAGGGCACATTGAGAAAATGCATTGGGCATCAATATACAATTTACCAAATGGTTATGAAGTAAACACCACATAACTTACTGCCCAAGTCAAAAAAGAAAATATCAACAGGGGGATGCCGGGATAGCTCAGCAGTTGAGCGCTTGCCTCAAAATCACGAGGTCTGGGGTTCGAATCCCAGCCCGGCAAACCCATAGGCTGAACTGTGGCGCAACTGGTAACCCCTGGGATGGCTCCGTGGCGAAGGTCCTTGCCTCCCATGAGGGAGGCCCCCAGTTTGGTTCCCACCCCAAACGCCCCACACCCACCTGTGTGGAATGAAACCATGTCACAACTAATGATGTACAACTATGGAGACTGCTCTGGGCCCTTCTTCTTCTTCTTCTTTCTTCTTCTTCTTCTTCTTCTTCTTCTTCTTCTTCTTCTTCTTCTTCCTTCTTCCTTCTTCCTTCTTCCTTCCTTCTTTCTTCTTCTTCTTTCTTCTTCTTCTTCTTCTTCTTCTTTCTTCTCTCTCTCTCTCTCACTCTCTCTCTCTCTCTCTCCTCAAAGAGTAAAATAAAAATAAAATCTTAGAAAAACTTAGCAGCACCGGAAGCTCCTGATGTTTCTTTCCGATGGGAGCTCCCCCTTCCCCACCTCATGTAGCCACTAACCTGGTTTTTATTAAGATCATATCCTTTCTTTGTCATTTTAAAGTTTAGAGCTAGGCATCTCTGAACCGCATACTGAGTTTTGCCAGTTTTTGAATTTTATATAGTAAATGGAATCATAGTATATGTCCTCTTTTGTCTTTATTTTTACTTTCTTGTCTCATTACTGGTCAGATTCATTCATCTTTGTGTTTACTTTTTAATTTGAAAGTTCGCAAGCATAAGCAAAGTGGAAAGAATGGTAGAGTGATAATATGGTGTAACAATTTTGCAATCATCACCTAACAGTTACTGAAAGCCATACTTGTTGCTTTTTCTTCCCCTGAAGTGTTTTAAATTACTGACTTCTTTAATCATCCATCTCTGAACATATAAGGAAGATGTCCTTTTGAACCACAAGACCATTATAATATGTAGCAAAACTAATAAAATCCCCTAATATTATCTTAGACCCCGTCCATATTTATATTTTTCCAACTGATCCCCAAACACCTTTACAGCTGGTTTGTTGAAACCAAGATCCAATCAAGATCCGTAGAGAATGTCCATTTAATAATAGCTACTTATAGCTTCAAGTGAGTCTGTGATCCATCCTTCCTTCTCCCTGTACACATAATCAGAGAGTGCTCCTGTGGGCCTTGCTGTTGGGACACAGCCCAAAAGAAAGAGGAGAGGTCACCTCACTTGTGCCAAGGACATGGTCCTATTTTTGTGTTCTGGGACTCCAGAAGAATAATACTGTCTGATTTGCCATCAGAAGTACCTCATGTCCATTATGTCAAAACCAAAACTGGTATTTGGGGCAGATATGATGTGGTATTGGGCTGCTCAAGGTGCAACAAGCCTAGTCTTTACTTGTGCAGAGAGGTCATGGCCCATCGGGAAACTCAGTGGAATGCAGAACTTTACCAAGTGACGTTTCTACAGGACCACGAAGAGACAGGTAGATAGGTGGCCGGTCACTTCGCTCCATCAGGCTCTCCCAAGTCAGTCATGCCTTGCTCACATGATATTTAATAACTACATGTAATGTGAGGGCTGTGAGTATGTGGGAAAGAGGAAGAGAAGGAGGGAGGAAAGAAAAGAGAGAATATCAAACTATGAAAGGAGATTTGGTGGTTGAGTCTATGAAGGGAGGCAGGTGAAATGGGACGTTGTTTTCTCTATATTATTTTTGAGTTAGTTAAAGTGAAAATATTTTCATGGACTGCTTTCATAGATAAAAAGCATCTCTGTGTTTGAAAGGAATAAAAAGAGAATGGCCTGTAGCTATTTTTAACAAATGCATCCAATCTGGGCGTTCACACAGCAAAACACCCTATGACAACAGGTTGAAGGAGATCAGAGGAAGTGTTTTTGGCTTTGAACCCGGTTCCTCTTCTCAGTGACCTTGGACCTCTGACAAGTTGTTTAGCTTCTCTCCGCTACAGTTTCCTCAATCCTAAATCAGAGTCAAATACAATGAAAGAATAATGCCCACCTCCTAGGAAATTTACAAATTGTTTTGAAGATTAAATGAGATATCTGATGAAAATGCTCATCACAGGATCAAAAACTATTAACTTACATTAGTAACATAGAATTCACAGAAGCTTTCCCATACCTTACATTTCAATATATTAACATGTGATTCCTTTGGGGAAAAAATATGTCACGTATTCATACCTGCTTTTCTGTTTGTGTTTTCCTTGTAGCCCTGGAAAGGAAAATATCAATGAGGCAAAGCAGAGAGGAGCTAATAAAGCGAGGGGTCTTGAAGGAAATTTATGACAAAGGTAAGGGGAGGGGTCCGTTCCCCATGGGCCAGAAAGCTGTGCATGAAGTCTGTGTGCATATGTATTTCTCAGAGCTGGATACAGTGTTCTGCATCGCTTTATCAGGATTCATACTTTTTAAACGCCAGACAATTCTGGAGAGAAAAGAAAGAATGGAGCAGGCAGCTGTAGAGCTGCCGGTGTTCAATTAGGGGAGGGGAATAAAGCTCCCTCAATCTCAGCATTCAAATCAAACCACAGGAAGCTAAAAAAAAAAAAAAATGGTGTGACTCTAGGAGTGAGGTAGGTCCCGGTGGTGAACCTGTTGGTGTTCGAAAACACACAGCTGGAGAGAATTTAATTGCTTAGGCTCTTTCGGGCACTGGGGTTCCCAAGGCAAATGTTAAAAATCCGCAAGCGTCTAGGATTTCCCGAACAGATTTCTTTTGGCAGTTCATCTCCCCACAATAGAAGACATCAAAGTGGATAAAATGACAAGATATAGCTAACTATACACGTAAACACTTTCAAATGCTAATCGTTACAGTGATTCCAGGGCTCTGTGCATGTGTCTAGAAGTGTTTGCCAGTGAACAGCGTGTGTCTTGGCGTATTGAGGGACTACCTTCCAGTCAAACGCATGCCGCGTTTACACAGGTGTATTAAGCATCCTACCCTTCTTTTTGAATCGCACTTGCTCTCCCCACGCCTGGGGCCTTACTTAAGGCTTTAGTGGATTGGCAAGCTATTGATTCCAATCCTGTGGGTCGTCAGTCATCATTGTCTGTTTCAGGTCATCTTGTTTGGGACCGATGTTATTTTGTGTGGGCCAGATTATTACATCACATATTCTTCTTTAAAGAAGAGATGGGGTGTGAAGTTGTGCCTTCTATAATTATCAGAGCCTCCTGGGGCCAAAGAGGTCGCTGCAGTGGGCCAGTTTATTCGTCCACCTCTGAGTAAAGCCTCACCAAAGGACAACATCTCTGGTTAAGCTCTCCTGGGGAAAAGGAGCCGTCATCTTAATCACTATTCTCCAATGTCTTGCTTTCTGTACAACCCCTCAAACCCTCACTTATATCGAATTTAAATCATGCCTTGTTCCAGGCTGCTTTCTTCACAGTTGCTCCCCAAGAGAGGTGGCAGGTGTCTGACTACAGGCAGATTATTAAATAATCTAAGTGTGGAGATAATATTACCGTCACAGTTAGCATCTGTTCAGATCCAGTTAAACGATCCCTTCCCCTCCCTCCTTTCTTCCTGCAGCCTTTCCATCTCTCCCTGTAAAACTTCAGGGCCATCCTAAAGTAGAGAATACATTTTATATTCATTTATTATTTCCATTACCCTAATACCTGGGTTAAGGTAAACATTGCCTAAGTAACTTAGTCCAAGAAGTGATAGACTATGAGAACAAAAAGCTCATTTTGTAGAGAAATGGAGGGGAGGGCTGAAGGAGGGGTGGCCTGCCAACGTTAGCAGTGCCCAGAGGGGGGCTGTGTCCTGAGGGTAGCTGTTTCCTAGTGCACCCTCAAGAACGGGCTGTGGAGGAAAGCACCTATCTAGCCCCCACCTGTTCCCCCAACTTATCACTGTCTGCTCTGCCTGTTCGGTTGTTGGCTGCCTTTTATCACTATATGTCCAACTCAGGACAAGCTGGACCTCATAGGTCTATTGCCACATCCCCTAAGCCCCAAATAATGCTTCTGCTCACAAAGGGTTGCAGAAACATGCATGTTTACATGATGGGGAGAGAAGAAGAAAGAGACTGAAAGTAGAAGTCCATCGCTCATAGTCCATGTAAAAACTTGTACTTGCGATGGGTTTTTCTGATACAAGCCTTTGTTTTGCATCGCTGTGGATATGAATCGTGTCATGACGTGATGTTGCATTACATGCGCAGTTGGAAACGGGCCTTGGAGTCAGATTGCTTGGATTCTGTTGCAGTTGTTCACTAGTGACTAGCTGTGCAACTTGCATCAAGTTGCTTGACTTCTCTGTGCTTCTAGTTCTTTATTTGAAAATGTGGGTGATATTTTGCAATGAGATGACACGCGTGTCTTAGTCTGCTAGGGCTGCCACACAAAGCACTACTAACTGGATGGCTTAAAGAATGGAAATGGAGTCCCGCCCAGCTCTCAAGGCTGGAAGAGCAAGATCCAATTGCCTGCCGGATTGGCTTCTGGGGAGGCCTCTGTCCTTGGCTTGTCACCGTGTCCTCACCTGGACTTTTCCTCTGTGCACACACATGCCTGGTGTCTCTTTCTATGAGGACACCAGTGCTATGGCATTAGGGTCCCGCCCTGTGACCTCATTGCACCTTGGCTACGTCCTTAAAGGCCCCATCTCCACATACAGTCACAGTGGGTAGGGTGTGACGCCATTCCATCCGCAACAACACGTGAAGTTAGATTAGTGGCTATTGCCTCATCAGTCGTCAAAAAAACGTTAGCATAACCATTATCAGTGGTGATGTCACCATCACTCTTTACATTTTTTGGAAGCTCTTTACGTGCCTTACCTGAGGTCAGCAGGCCCAGGAGTTAGGAGGGGACATCACTGTCCCCTTTGATCTGAGGTGCAAAGATCACCTCAACAGGGTCTTACCAATGCAGGTGGCCAAGGAGCAGCCAGCAGCTGAGGCTGATTGAATTTCCTTCTCACGCCTCCGCGGGGTCACCCCTTAGTCCCCAGATGGGTGGTCTCCTTCAGCCTCTCCCTTCCTGCCACCTCGTTCACTTCGCTGTATCTGGAATCCTGGAGGGTAGAGCACATCGAAGTGCATCTCCCCGACCTGAGTGAACAGCAAGTGGCAAAGAGACTTTGATCGTTTTTCACATTGTAGCTTCGAAGATAAATGTCATAGATTTGGAGCAGTCATTCCATGTTGCCCGGATGGTAATTCTTCATTCTGTGCCACCTCCGGGGTGAGCACACATGGCACAGGTCACTTGGCAGCGAAAGAGTTCCCAGCAGATCTGTGTCATCCCTGACAGCTGCCCATCCATCTGTAATCACCGCGTCAGCCCATCCGCACAAGTGCAGCCGACCTCTGTTCACACGCAGTTACACAGTCTTGTGCGGGATGTTGCTTGTGCAGCGGAAGGCAGTTTGGCTGCGGTCGATAAGCTGTTCTCTTCCAGCTTCTTTCCGTTATTGATTTAGCTTAATAAGACCCCGCGCTCATTCCTAGAGAGTATGGACCTAAACTGTCGTGATTTGAGATGTGATTTTGGTGTGCAACAGAGCAAACTCAGAATTCATGAGGTTTTATTTACTGAGAGAGCTCCTTACAGTCCTTGGTATTTTTCTGAGCAGGTTAAAATTCCAAACTGGTCAATAAATTCAGATCAGGCAAAATGAGAGCTTGGGGTTGTAGAGGGAAAATGATCTCAAATGTCTGTAAGGTATCCCTCATTTAACGGAATATGTTAGAACCAAAGAGCATAAGCTACTCAGTGGCTCATTTTTTTTTTTTTATAGTTTTCCATATAAAATCACATTAAGTGTAGCGCTCTAGATAAAGGTCTGAAAATCAGAAAATTATTTTATCTCTGGCTATACCGAGGCCATGAAAGAATGTAGCCAGCTTCGAAAACTAAATGAGAAGAAATTTCAAAATTATGTGAACCATGATGTAGTAGGGACATGAAATTGTAAATTCTTTGTCTCCCATTTTCCCAATTTTTCACAATACAGCTATAGCAGTTTGATGCCTAACACATGTAAACATTCAGATGAACCATCATCTCCCTAAATAGTGAAAATATTTAACCAACTCTGGGTGGGAAATAATCTATGATTTTATAGGTAGTTTGTTTTTATTTTGATAGACATTTATTGCTCCAATCTTGTGGCCTGTTTGTGAACCAGAACTCAAGGGTTCTCCTAGATTCCTGGGACATTCATTTGTTCATTCAAAACATTGGTACCAAGACACCCCCCCCCCACACACACACACACACTGCCCCCTGCTCCTTATAGGTGGTCTTCTAGGTGCTGAGCTACAGTGGTCGCTAAAAGAGCAAAATCCTCACCTTCTCAGAGTTTACATTCTACTACGGGAAATCGGAAATGCTTAAGTAAGCACATGCGACACAATCAAGGAGTGATAAGCCCTCCTAGGAAAAGAAAGCAGATAAGGTCAGGGAGGCAAGGATTTTCGATAAGCGGGGCCATAGCCCTCCTACTCCCTCAAAACAACTTGTGACCTAATTCATGGGCTTATAAATGCTTTCAATCGACTCAGTGTGTTTCTTTTAAATTAATGCCTCTGAGTTGCATTTGCCTCTCGCTGGATTCTCTGTTAGTCAGAGCCGTGTCAGTCAGTGAAACTCACCCTGGCACCACCAGACACTAAATTGCCGCCTCCTTTCCTAAGTCCTTAGTACCTTGACCCACACTACTGTTGTCTTTCTTTCCTTTTTGTCCCCCCCATCTCTTATCCCCTTCAAACATACTTCATAAATTACTTAGTTATTATGTTAGTCTATTCTCTCGTCTTTACTGAAATGTACGCTCCAGGCGGAGCAAGATTGTCATCTGGTTTGTTCACTGATGTGGTCCATGTGCCTCCGGCAGTGCCAGGGATGAAGCTAATGCTCAGTAAATAGAAAGAGCAGCAAATGCAAGTCTGAGGTGCTCTCTGCTTGCCTGTGTTGGCAAAAGCCAGAAAGCTGGGAATTCTCGCCACCCCACCCCACCCCACCTTGTTTATTCAGTTGTATGGTCCATGAAACTTTATCGCCAGTTATTTAAGGAGGCAACATTATATTAAGTGTTTATTTATGTCCATGGGTGCTAAATACTCTATTTACTTTCAAGTATTATGGAGAAAAATACCGTGACCACCATGAACGGTTGGGCCATTAGGAAAAGAGCGATGTTATTCATTGGTCTTAGCAAGGCTCTTAATAGGTCATGTGGCCTCACTAACAGCGATTTGTTCCAACATAGAAATGAAGCAGCTGAACCAGCAAGGCTAGTGACTTGCCTAAGGGACTCTGAAAACCTCTGCTAAGACCCCATGTCCTCTATTTGGAATTTATAGAGACCCAGGAAAGCTCTATACTATGTCTTCATAACCTTGACTGTTAGTGGTTGTTGCAGACCATCTCTACAGATAAACATAACACTGCATTTGAAGAATTACAGAAATATACGCTTGAAACCTAGATAACTTTACCAACCTATGTCACACCAATAAATTTAATAAAGATAAAAAATAGGGGAAGCCGGGATGGCTCAGTGGGTTAAGTGCTCGCTTTGCAGCCCTGGGGACAGAGGATCAAATCCCGACCCTGGCCCATGAAGACCCATATGCTGAACTGGGGTGTGCTTCCCAAGCGGGAGGCCCCCGTCCACCTGTGTGGAACAAAACCATGTCAAAAATTAATGACATACAACTATGGAGACTGCTCTGGGCCCTCCCCCTTCTCTCTGTTTCTCTGTGTCTCTGTCAAAAACAATAAAATAAATATTTTTTAAAAAAAGATAAAAAATAAAGAATAATAGAGATAACAAAGGCAATTGTAGTATATTTTTATCACTGGGTTTTTCTATGAAACCTTCATTCTGTCACAATTTCACTCACTTCGTATAGTATGGGTATGTTTCAGACACATGAATATATATATATATACACATATATGTGTGTGTGTGTGTATATATATATGTATATATGTGTGTGTGTGTGTATGTATACACACACACACACACATATACATACAGTAGACTCTCCATTAACTGGAACTCAAGCAGCCGGCAAAACATTTTTGCCAGTTGCTTGAGATTTTGCTGGTTGCTTGAGAGTGCCGGTTGTGTGAGTTCCAGTTAACAGAGAATCTACTTGCATTAATCCAGCATCTACCAATCTCCATGGGTGCTGGTTAACCAAGAGCCTACCATAGATCACTCATCAGGAAGGGCAGAAAGGGGCCGGAGACCATCTCTGTGCCATGGAATCATAGGACGTCACCCCTGCACGTTACACATGTCCATACCTTGAACGGGAGCATGAAGCTAAAATGGGCTGTAGCCCGCAGTGACGTAGTTGCTACCCCTGCAGCTCACCTAGTAGTTTCCACCAGTCACACCAAGACCTGGGGGCAGAGGTGAAGGCCACAGGCATGAAAGAATAGAACTGATTGTGTGTCAATGAGCAGCACCACTGTGTGCTGGGAATTAGAGGTGATATTTCACAGCAAATAACACTCACTAAGGTGTGCTTTTCCTTTCCCTTAATTCAGCGAGAGCAGCATTTTAGAAAGTGCGTTCTTTGATTATAAATGGGAGCTTGCTGACATGGACAGCTCTTTCAGGCAGAGGCTATATTTTTTTCCCCTTCTCTAGCACTCAAGAGCAAAGAGCCTGGTAGGGGAATGACAAGGTCCTCATCTTTCAAAAATGAAAATAAGAATTCTGTGTCAGAAGAGACAAACGTAGGAGGCTTGAGCCTTCCGAAATCACACCTTTTACCTGGTGTCCCGGGTGCGCCAACTTTTAAGTCTCAGCAATTTATGGGGGATGTTTTTCCCAACCCGGACCAGCACTGTTGTTTTTGTCACCTTTTTAGCTGTTTTTGATGTCTCACCTAGACATGGCATCTTCGGGAAGCTGTGATTTTGAGGGTGAAAAATGAAAAGAGTGTTTCCTTCTAGCATCTGGGACATACAATCATTTGTGTGGCACCTCAGCCCCTGAACAATGAAGAGAGTAAAGAGAAATCGTGATCAAAACTCTCGTGAGCAACACTGTTCTTTCAGAAAGACACTGTCCCAAACCAAAACCTTTAAGGAGATGATTATGGGTATAGCCATGAGCCAAGTGTTCCACAATAAGCGTATTCGCCTCTTGTGTATTTGTGGAAGGCCTGTTATGTTTCAGCCTCGTGCTGGGCAGCAGCAGGAATACCAGAAAGGACAAGCCAGGCTCCCCTGGCCATAAGAGAACCTATACTTCCAGGCTCAGGTTCAAGGGCTTAACCACTGTGATCGGGATGGTCCAAGAGTTCAGGCCCAGAGACTTAGCCTGGAGAGGGTAGCATCTTCAAGGAAATCTCAAGTATGATAAGAATGATAGTAGAGAAAATAGGGTGGGTAGGGGGCATGTTCCAAGTAGGACCCACACCTGTGGAGGCACGAAGTTTGGGGATCAGTGAGAGAGAGCAGGAGTGTCCCACATGTCAGGTGAGGGGGTCGGGGGAACTCGCACAGGCAGAACTGAATTTGGGGTGCATTCCTTAGCCTTCGAGCAGTGGGGAGTTTGGGAAGGGTTTTGTGCATGCTCACATTTGCAGCCTTGTTAGTCTGCCTACAGTGAGAAGGACTTGCAGGGAGACCAGGACATGAGTCCAGGGGATGAGCTGGCAGGTGGCCTCGGGGGTTCAGGTGGCATGATGGTGGGGAGCAGGAAGCAGGGTAGTAGAGATGTGGGGGGGCAGAGGAGGCCACATGGGACAATTATAGAAGATGTCGTCTAGAGGGACCTGTGCTTTAAATTTGGGGAGTGAAGAAGGAGGTTTAGGTGTGGTGGGTACTTGGGATTCCGGCTTGGGCGACAAGATAGATGGAGACAGGGGACATTCACTGGGTTGGGAACTCAAGAGAAATGAGCGTAGGGCATCAACCATTGCGATGGTTTGGCCTCACTGAGCTTGAGGTATCCACATGTCCATGCAGGCTACTAAGTGTACAGACTGGAACTTCAAGAATGAGACACCGGTGCATAAATGGTCACGAAGTCATATACGTTAATGACATTTCTGAGAGATGTAGAATGAGAAAATAAGCGACCCTGAGGAAGAACCCCATGGAACTCCAGCACTGAATGATCTAGGAATTTTAAAAAATGGGGGGGTGGGGGGGTTGAATGGTCCGAAATGTCACAGACAGACACATCAAGTATGATAAGGACTGAGAAGTGTCCTTTTGATCATTATTTTTTTTTAATATATTTTTATTTATTTATTTATTTTTGAGAGAGAGAGAGAGAGAGAGAGAGAGAGAGAGATACAGAGACAGGGAGAGAACTGAACTGGGGGAGCTCCCAGTTCAGCATATGGTTCCGCACGGGCCGGGGCCGGGATTCGATCCTCGGTCCCCGGCGCTGCAAAGTGAGCGCTTAACCCACTGAGCCATCCTGGCTTCCCCCTTTTGATTATTTTTATGCTGTTTAATTGTAGCCACTTGAGTGAGTTACCTATGAAGCCAGTATGCAATCAGCAGCATGTAAGTTAAGGTACTTCCGTTTTCAGGGAACAAAAAACCTAATTCAAGGAGACTGAAACCATAAGCAAATTTAGACCATGATCTTGGTGTGTTTTGTCCTCTCAAGTATTTCAAAAGCTTGGATCGGTACTTGGCATTTGTCAGTATTCATTTACCATTTATGCATGTATAAATGAATGAATGAATTGATCAATCAATCTCACATACTAAAGTCCAGTGACAGGACAGCTCCAGAGTTAGCTAATTCATAACCACAGGTAAGGAATGCCATCCTTGGGCTGCAACCCCTCCTAATAACAAGGTGGCTGTAGCCATGCCAGCATTGCACACAGACACAACATCCAGAGGAAAGCGAGAGAGCTATCCCTTCTTGACATCACTTTCTAAGAGCAACAAAAGTTTGCCCCAAAGCCTCCTCAGAATTACTCTCATTTCTCATTGACCAGAATTTTTGGAGATAACCGCTAGAAAGCTTATGCCCGATTTCAATATTTGTTTTTCTAAAACTAAGTATTGCCGGTAACAGTGACAAGAAGTCATTGCAATTCACATGTTTAATGTGTTGGGGCCAAAGCCTCTGAACAAGAGGGAAAAGACTATTAACATCCAAATGGGATATTAAATTCAGAACGATAGCAACCATTTAACAAACAGGAAGGTGATTCTCCTTTATGTATGAAATCATCCAGCGTGTCCCAGAATCCATTACATTTTGAAAGTTAAATCATTTACACAGATTTTCAAGGTAGGAGGTTCAAAAGGATTCTATGAGTCACAAACGTGCCTGTTTCAAACAGTAAGGAACCTCATGGCTCTCGCAAAACTGCTCCTCCTCTAAGCTGGTCATAATAATCCAAAGACTTCTGGCTGCAAAGAAAGATAAAAGGTAAACTTCAGGTTCTCTTCCATGGCTTCTGAAAATAGAGGTTCCTTGATCCTGCAGAGTCCTGCAGTGTATGCTTTAAATCCTGGTGATGCATGGAGACTTTTAAACTCTCTCTCTCTCTCTCTCTCTCTCTCTCTCTCACGCACTGACTTTTTCTCACTGGAAAAGAAAAATGCACAAGAAGAGTGAGAAAAAGACTATAGTATTTGTTTGTTTGTTTGTGGTTTTTTGTTTGTTTTGTTTTGGGTTTTTTTGGTGGGGGGGTTATGCATTTTATAAAATAAGACTTTCAATTCAAGTCTTTTGAAATGCTTGAGAGTCAAATACACTTATTCGGAAATAGGCAGTATTGAATAGGCATGTTGTAGTACTTTCTCTGCTTAAAATTCTACAAAATAATATCGAGCACCATGGAGTTTCATCGCATCAAGTCCCTGAATTCAGGTGAATTAAAGAAAGTATCGCCAACGAAAGTCGACAAATACTGCAACGGGAAGCCATTTCCCACTTCTTAGGCTTAAAGCTCTTTAATCTTTTAATGCAATCCTTCGATAAATTATTTCTTAGCTAAGTGCTGCTCAGCACACCATTTTACTGACTAGGAGAACTGCTGGTGGCTTTAATTGCAATGATCCAGAGGACCATTGGGATTAACAGAAGCCGTTCCAAGGCTCTGTGCTGTCATGTGCTGTATAATGACATCTTGGTCAGCCGCGGGCCCCATGTATAATACATTTCTCCGGACACAGCCTCCTGTGCTGCCTTTTTTTTTTTTTAATTAAATTTATTAGCATTACATTGGTCAGTATATAGGTTCCAGGTGCCCCACTCTGCCCATCACCATATATTTGGCTCCCCCTCCCTCCTCTCTCATCCCTTCCCACTTTATTCTCAGGTAACCACTAAGCTATTGACTGTGTCCATGAGGTGTTTTGGGTTTTTTTTTTCTCTTTGTTGCTTCCAGGTTTATATTCCACATATGAGTGAAGTGATATGGTTCTTAGCTTTTTCTGTCTGGCTTATTTCACTTAGCATGGTGATCTCACGTTCCATCCATGTTGTTGCCAATGGCAGGATTTCGTCTTTTCTTATCGCTGAGTAATATTCCATTGTATACATGTGCCACAGCGTTTTTGTCCAGTCATCTATCAGGGGGCACTTTAGTTGTTTCCACGACTTGGCCACCATGAACAGCACTGCAGTGAACATTGGGGTGCATATGTTTGGGTAGATACCCAGAAGGGGGATTTATTGGGTCATATGGCAATTCCATTCCCAGTTTTCTGAGGAATCTCCACACTGCCTTCCATAGTGGTTGTACCGATTTACATTCCCACCAGCAGTGTACGAGGGTTCCTTTTTGTGTACAGCCTCTCCAGCACTTGTTACCCCTTGTCTTGTTGATGATAGCCATTCTAGCAGGCGTGAGGTGGTATCTCATTGTGGTTTCAATTTGCATTTTCCTCATTGCTAGTGAAGTGGAGCATTTTGTCATATGTCTGTTGGCCATTTGTATGTCTTCATGGGTGACATGTCTGATGCCTTTCCTTCTCCTATAAAGCACGTACAGTATGATATGTCTGGTTGGTGTCTTCTCCAGAGCAGTGAAGAATCAGTTCAGTGACCTCTGCGGGTTAAGTGGAGCCCCAAGGAAAGGTGTTGGGGACACTTCGCTGTCCCTCTGCACCCCCAGCAGGCACTGCTCGCTCCATCTCTGAGACTGACCGCACTTCCCTGGTGGTCTCAACACAGTGATGTGTCGTATATCTGACAGGTCAGTCAATGAGGGACCACGCATATACCCGTGGTTTCATACGAGGATCATGGAACTAAAAAAATTCTCACTTTCCAGTGACATTGTAGCACAGTGCAACACTCATAGGGTCATGGTGATGCTGGTGTAAACACACCTGCTGCCAGTTGAAGAAAAGTGTAGCCCATGCGATTGTATACAGTGCGTAGTGCTTGGTAATGATGGTCAGTGACCTGTTACGGGGTTATGCGTTTACTGTACGTTTTGCCGTTATTTTAAAGTGTATTCTTTCTACTTACAAGTGTATCACGTTACACCCATAGCAGCCTCATGCCCCTCATGTTTCCCACACCCCTTGGCTGCCCCATTTTCTCTCATGCTTATTTAACCCTGTCTTGTTTTATAAATTTCGTGTAGCCTAAGTGTGCAGTGTTTGTTAAGTCTACAGTCAGAGATGGTAACGGCCTTCCATTCACCTCCCCATACACACCCTCCCTCACTGACTCACCCAGAGCGACTTCCAGTCCTGCAAGCTCCACTCATGGTCAGGATCTTAGGCAGGTGTGCCCTTTTTTTTTCTTTTAAACCATAGATTTACTGTACCTGTTCTGTGTTTGAATCTACTTAAGTACACACCTAGTACCGTTGTGCACTCTCTACAGTGCTCAGTGGGTAACATGTTGTACGGGCATGTAGCCTAGGTGCAATCAGCAAGGCCAGGTAGTCTAGGTGTGCGGTAGGCTGTATGATCTCAGTTTGGGCATGTGCATTCTATGATCCCAGAATGACAAAGTCACCCAAAAACATTTTTCAGAACGTATCACCATTAGGTGGCCCATGACAGTATATTGTTGCCAAAATGACACCTTTGTGGGTTACAAAACAATGGCTGTGCTCCTTAATGGGTGGATTTTTTCCTACTCTGGTGGGAAATGTATATATCAGCATCAAAAGAAAAAAAAACCAAAACCATTAGATGGAGTCTCTGCTTCATGACTCACTAAAGTTTGACCACCACCACTGGAGTGAACCACCAGTTTTTGAAAAGTAGACTCAGTTCTATGGGGTTCCTCGTAAAGATGTGCTTTGGGGTCGAAGAGCATGTCTGAGAAACTAAAATGAGGACATGGAGCAGACTGAACAACATTCTTGTCTCAAAGGGAAAAAACAATTAGCAGATGCCCACATAAGCTCTTCATACATGGCTTCACAAAGATAATTATTTGCTTTTCCATAGGTGACTTCATTTTTTTAATTTTGCTTTAATTACAGTTGACCTTTGGACAACGTGGGTTTGAATTGCATGGGTTACTTATACATGGATTTTTTGTAAAGATAAATACCGTAAGTGTATTTTCCTTATGATTTAATATTTTTCTTTCTCTAACTTCCTTTTTTGAGAATACAGTATGCAAGTATAATACATATACCATACAAAATATGTATTAATTGACTGCTGATCTTATCAATAAGGCTTCTGGTCAACAGTA
>PVKE010009751.1:0-44024 GCA_004027555.1 Craseonycteris thonglongyai | reverse complement strand
CTCTTTCCTCTGTTTCATCTCAAGTGAAGGCAGTCTTCCTGGAGACTGCCAAACCTCTTGGGAAATTTACACATAAAAGTCCTGTTATTAGGTAAGAGTGGACGGGGAGGGAAGCTGTGAGCCATTCCAGATCCCTAAGAGGTTCTGTAGATGTAATCAGGAGGCAGACAGACCCATATGGTAATGGACTAGAATTTCCACTCAGCTCTCATGGTGATCCCTATGTGCATTCCAGTGAATTGAAGATGAGTGGTGTTGATACTCAGGTCCTGAGGCACACCAAAACTTCTTTCTTTGCTGCTAATGCCTTTGTCCTCAGTGGAAAGAGATAATCAGGAGTTGAATGCTTCTCATTATATTTAGGAAAGCCAGTCTCAAAGGTAGTGATTACTGCTCAGACTGTTTTCAGTGTCTCTCCTGAAAACAGGTTTCTGAGAATTGCCTGAGCAATTTGGATGTGAAAGGATGTTGCCTTCTTCATTCCTTTTAGCCCTGCGGGGCTTTCTGTGGTTTGGAGAAATAAGCAGGTATCCTTAGTTTAATGATCTTCCATCCTCTGCCTCTTGTTATACTAGACTGTGCTGGACTGAGCCAGGCAGAAAGCCAGCCCATGTCACTGCCACATTGGATCTTTTAAGAGGCTGCTCACAATACGTGGATTCCTCACCACACATCCTGTCCTCCGAAATTTCTATCTGCCACAGAGTTGAGCCTATAGGCAAAGCAGGACAGTCCCTGGGCCTTCCTTGGCACTGGCCTTTGCTCTGAAGAGTTGCCACTGAAAGGACACACCAAAAGTGGGACCAAACAGGAGCCAGGCAAAATAAAAGGAGAAGAAATTTATTTTATAGAGACAGGCATAGCCATAAGCGAGCTATATTTCTGGGGACATAGTCAAACCACAGGTGTTGGTCTACAGATTATATAGGCAGGGGTTAGTTACTATTTTTAGAACTGACTTCATTTGGGGGTGGTCAGCTTAAATCTTACTGAGGGTTCCTCATTGTATGGACATTACATTAGAATGTCTCCTGCAGTTACATGATTGCAGTACCATAGCCAGTCACGCCCTACAGAGAGAAACCATGGCTACCAGGAAGAACAGTCACCCAGGTGGTGGACAGATAGAGTTTGCCTAATTCTTCAATGAAGGTATTATGGATGGTATTGGTTATTAAATGCCAGTATCCGTGGGAAGCTTGTTTAAAATTTAGGTCTCTGAATGAGAGGCTGAGATTCTGATTCAATAACTCTGAAAGAATCTACATTGTAACAAACACCCAAAGTTCATATGAAAAATGGAATATATTCCCACTAAAGTGAGAAACATAAAGAAAAAAATATTTTAATTATGACAAGTGCCTGGTCACTAGCTCGAATAGCTTAATTATTTTTCTCTTTGCTTCACGTTTCCTTAATAACCTGTACCCAACACAGTCTCTGACTGTTTTGAAGAAAACTAAATCATTGCCATGAAGTTTGTATTTTTTTCTCTTACTATGTTTTTTTTATCAAGATCTCTTCCTTTTACATTCAGATGCTTGCTATCCAGGTGTTAGTTACATGTCTAAGTCATCTTTCTGTCATTGGATGTGAACACCCTGAAGAATGTGCTGCCTCCATAGTGTCTCCTCACTGCAAGTCTGGTAGGGTAGGACAGTCACTCGCCTTGACATAGGACACTCGTGTTCTAGTCTTAAATCTGCCACCAACTAAACTTGTGACCTTCGTCTATTCAAGTAAGCTCAATGGATCCCAGTTTCTTTATCTGTATAGTGAGGGGGGTGGGTTAAATTATACAGTTCCTTTTAAAGTAGGAGCACACAAAGTCATTTTGTCTGTTCTTAGCTATTCCTAATTTATTCACCCAGGCTGAATAATATACCTTTATTCCTTAAAGGGACTAAGTCCTGGTGCTTTTGTTGTTTTAACATATTGAAACTGTTTAACTGATGAAAAACATAAAAAAGGCTATAGTACATTACTTAGATTTTTTTCTCTCTCTCTGAGAGGATGAAGTCTCTGGCCCATGATCTTCCTAACAGCCACAAAGAACCGTCAGGAATGACAGATGGGATTAAATTAGATTGCTGTGTGTCCCTCTGTTTTTCTGGCCTGAGAAACCCAAGTAGGTCTTTCACATGGAGGCAGGCACAGGGAAAGGGAAAATACTGTCAGGTGGGCTACATTTCAGAGCAAAGGAAGAGGAAGAAACTTGGAATGTTCTCTGAATAAGCCCTGCTGTCTCTGCCTTCCTCCTCCTTTTCTTGTCTTTCTACAGCTGCTGCTTCCACTTTTGGTTTCACCCTTTGTTTTTGACTCTGGATCCTGGTCCTTGAAACATTTGTGGCTTCAGAATTTTCCAGTGGATTTGCATTTGCATTTATTTTATTTGTGAATGTGGTGATTCTAAGAAAGTCTTCTCAAATATGAGCCTTTCTCCTTGCCTGGAGCTATTAACAAGAGGACTTGGTTCTTTCCTATACACTGAGCATGGCTGTGTTTAGTCAAGTGGTTTCCTGGTGGAGGCTCTTGCCTCCTTGAAAAGGAAACTAAAAATAAGACATATAGTCTGCTTTTAGAAACAAAGTGGTATGGAGATTGATATGACTAAACTCACTTCTCCCATGGAGGCAGCTACCGTTTTGTTCACAGGAGCTTTTCTGGCCAGAGGCGGGGAAACAACAGCCTGGGAAGGGTGCCAGCCTTCAAGGGAATGATGGATTGGACAGTGGAACTGTTCTAGGCCTCCACTGAGAATCTCCCATGAGCCCTCCTAGAATGGACTAATCACTTCAGCATATTAAGAAGAATTAGAACAAAAAAGGTGTTGGGGACTTAGGCCAAAGGACTTGTGTGCAACAGGGATGAAATCATTATATTATCTTTTTGCTCTGGGGTAGAGGTGAGAGATGGGACTGGCTTCTGGTTTTGGCTGCTACGATACCTGCAAACAATATGACTGGGTACAAGATTACCTGCCTAGATTTGAGACTTCTCATTTATCCAGCTCAAAAATCCACAGATAGATTCTGCATTTTAGTAGTTGAAGGATTCATAGTATTATACTATGGGAGCTTATGGATAAAGTTAGCTTTGAGAAGAGAGGATGACATTTAGTCTAAGGTTAGCATCTCCATAAAGATTAGCACATTGCTTATTCCTAGGCTAGAAGTTGGGAATGATGGTTGCAGAGAAGTGATTATTTGGGGGCAATAAAGAAAGTATTTCTATAGCTTCTATTGGGGCTTCATGCAGTTAGTCTTCACAGTTAGCGTTCAGCAATGTAAACCAGTTTGATTAATCCATAGCATACAAAAGGGTGTCTGGTGCATTGTTCGAAGCTGTAATAATAGAACACAGAATAAAATGGATTAAAGACTCAGCTAGATAATGTTTAGGTGCTGGTGCCTTTCTTTTTCCCTTTAGAGCAGAATGTAGTTCTTTATAAACAATGTTTGTTCATAGTCCCAGTATTCCTTATTCTCTTCCTGCTGGTCTTAAATTATTGTTTCCTTCTCATTAACTTGAGCTTGTAATTCATTTGTAAAGGCATAAATATTTAACACATTGTCCTTTTTCAGCATCAAGTCCCCCAAATATACTAATGTTTTTAGCAAAAATGAGAGTACTGCAAACCGAAGACATGGTTATTGGCATTCTTATTTTAAATAGGTGAATAAAATCTGCTTACATTATTATTTTTTCTAATGTACTTGGACTTCTTTCTACCATCTTTATGTATGTATGTGTTAGAGAAGAGTGTATGTTTTTTGGCTGTCAAACTTTATCACTTTTTCTTAATATTTGTCCTCTTTAGTCAATAGTTTTTCATCATCTTTTGAAAGAAATTACTCTGCTAGCTTGGAAGCAATAGAAGGCAGCTTTTTTTTTAGTGGTTAGTCTTAAATTTTTAATTATTTAAAATATAAAATTTTCTGGTAAAAACAATATTGCTTAGTATCTTTACCTTTTTCAAACAGGCAAGAACCTGTTTGGTAATGTTTTAACTATTAAGCATGTTCTTCCCCTCATCCCACATATTCCACATTATTCTCGGCTGTTTCTGTTTCACTCGAAAAAGAAATTACTGATTTTAAATATTTTAATGTTCATGACATACACTCATTATTTTTGTGTTTTTCGTTTTTTCTTGCATCTCGTTTATTTCATTGATTGCCCATAAATGGTAAACTTTCTGTCGTTCTATGTCTAAAATGTCTTCATTTTGTTCAGAGTCTTGAAGGATGGCTAAGCTAGGTATAGAATTCTGTGCCCATTTTCAGTCTGAAGGAATAGCCCTCCTTGCCTTTTGTCATCTATTTCTGTTGAAAAGACAGCTATTGTAAGATTATTTGCTGTTCCTCTGAAGATAATCCATCCTTCTTTTCTGACTGGTCTATAAATTTTATCTTTGTTCCTGATGTGCTACAGTTTTGCAGTGTTGTCTAGGTGTGGATTTTCTTTTTTTTTAATGTATTTTATTTTCTGAGACCACTTCATCTAAGGAATCCTGTCTTCAATTAGGTCTGGAAAATTGTTAACTATTATTTATGAAATCTCTATTATTTCTCTCATTTCCTTCTCTTGACTCCCTTTTAGACATACATTGAGGTCTTTGAATCTACTCTTCTTATCTCTTAAATGTGTGTGTGTGTGTGTGTATGTCCAAATTTTAAAAATCTTTTGGAGAATATGTAACATAGTAGCTTTTTTTGTTGTTGTTTTATTTTAATTTTGTCTAGAGTTGCTTAATCTTCTAGTTGGCAATTTTGTGGCTGTCTACTTTAAGGCTTGATTTCCTCATGTGTTTTAGAATTTTGGTTTTCAAGCTCCACTTGTATAAGTTCTCTTTTCTCCTCCTTAGTGTTCCCTACTACTTGTCTCACCTGTGGGGTAGTTTTGTAGCTATTTCAGCCCACCTCCCTGGCCTTGTTTAGCACCAAGTCCAGAATGATGGATCTCTGTGATGATACTGGGGCTTCTCATAGATCACTTTCTGAACCAGCAGGCATCTTGGCTTTTCACATTTCTCTAAATGTATAGTTCCATGTACATCATAACTCTCAGCAGTTGTCAGCTGCAAGTATCTCCTTTCATGAGCAGTGTTCTAACGTAGAGCCTGACCTTGACTTCAGCCCCATCAAACCATGGCTTCAGCTCTGCTCCCTACTTTGTACCTCTGGTCCAAGGAAATACTTAGCTTGTTTGTTTGTTTTTAGTATAGCTATAACTTGGAATTTTCTTATTTTATATTTTGTCTGTCATTGCATATGTTTGAAGAATTCAAGGTGAGGATTTTTAACATCATCTTTGGCTCTTTATGATTTAACCTTGATTTTCACACCTATAGAAGGAGAATAATAACTATCCTTTCTATCTGAAAGCACTTTGTAAATATTAAAGGTAAGGGGTGGCCATGTTTATGATTAATGTAATTGATATATCACATTTAACAACTACTCTCTATCTTGAGAGTCAGATTTATTCGGGATTGGTGGGTGGAATGTTGCGGAAATGAAATACCTTGGGTCATGATAGAGTTAAACATCCCTAGATCTTTAGTTGTCTGCTAAATGTTGTTAGCAGTTCAAGTCACAAATTGTAGAGTGGTTTCTAGAGGCAAATGGACCGTAGCTTTGTTTTTACTTTTAAAGTTGTGTGAAATGGAAAGGAAATTATGTTTAATTACAGTAGAGATAGTTCAACCATTCACTAGATTTTTCAGTTTTTCCAAACACATTTTTTTAACCCAGTAGTGGTATCTAGAATGTAACTTATTATTTAGTATTTAGGTATTTTTGAAATCCATTTAAATTAAACTCTTTCTGAGTATATGAGTCTATTGAATTTTGTCTTTCAATTGATTATTGCTTTAATTTTATAATGCTGAGGGCTTGGGGAGTTTCATTGTAAAGATGATGCTTTTTGTCAGTTTTGTGTACCATTTTGTTTGTGTTCTTTCCTCCTCACACACACGCACGCGCGTGCACACACACACACACACACACACACAAACTGTGTCTTATCAATGGTTGAGAATCAATGAGAAAAGTCATAGCCTGAGTTTTACCCTCAGTAACACAAAATTAAATGTTTTCTCCCCTCATGTTGCCACATTCTTGGCAATAGTCAGCTAGAGCCTTGCTTTTTCTTTCATATGGCAATTTTTTTTATTGTTAAATTTATTAACCCTAATAAATGTATTAACCCTTAGGGTTACACTGGTTAATAAAATTTATGTAGTTTCCAGGTATACAACTCTACAGTACTTTGTGTATATGGCCATTTTTTTTAATCAAAAAATTTTCACCCCTCTCTTCATCCTCTGGTACATCACCTAGAGCCAAAAAATCTTTTCTATAGGGATGCCAGGATACTTCAGCAGTTGAGCTCTTGCCTCTCGATTGCAAGGCCTGGAGTTTAATTCCTGACTTCTGCCTATACGAACTCATGTGCTGAACTCTGGCGCAACTGATAACCACCAGGATGGCGGTAAAGGTTCTCGCCTCCCATGCAAGAGGACCCCCATTTTGTTCCTATCCCACGTGGCCCCACATCCACCTGTGTGGAATGAAATTATGTCACAGTAATGATGTACAACTATAGAGACTGCTCTAGGCCCTCTCTGCTTCTCTCTCTCTCTCTCTCTCTCCTCTCAAAATGTTAAAAAAAATAAATCTTTGAAAGAAAAAGTTCTCCATACATTTCTGGGTAGCAGTAAACATTGGCAGCTGTGTCATAATCAGTCTTCCAAACTGAAAATAATACAAAACAGCTTCCCAACTATGCAAATTCTGTACACATATTTGAAGACAGAGAATTCCAGACTGCAAAATAACTGTGAATAAATAGGAAAAACAATTATCTAGTTCAAGTGCTCAATTCCTTATACCTCTGGCCCACCTCCATTCTGCTACAAGGCTTTTGGTGAACAGAAGCAAACCAAGAGAAACTGCAGAGGAAACAGAAGAGTGAGGCTAGCAAAGGTGCCTAAGGGTAATTTTCAGTGACCACTAGAAAGAGTAAATTCAGCCTAAATTTTAATATGCTGGGAAAATGTCCAAGCAGACCAGAGCATAAAGTATAGGGAAGAAATTTAAAAGTATATATGATTCAAAGGGACAGAAGCCATACAGGGCCAGATGTACCAAGTAAAGAGACAGATATGATTTCAAGCAACCAGCATGATTTAAAAGGGTTGGCATCACTTAATTGGGTCAGTTTTCCAAAAGTATAGCTTCTGGAGGAGGAAAAAAAAAATGAAAATAAAAGAAGCACTTTTTAGCAATGAAGGAGAAAAGAAGAAAAGTGGTGCGAAATTTTGGATTCTGTAAAACAAAGAGAATCACACCATCAGAGAGTACTCATAACTCCTTTCCAACCACCAGAACACAGTGACAGAAAAACCTAATAAAGTACCTGAACTTTACTAGAGTTAAGAGAAAAAGGAACCTTTTAAAATAGGCATTTTATAAAACACTCCAATGGCATAAAAAAGGACAAAATGAAAGGCTGTAGAGAAAATATGCAGAAAATTAGAGAAAGAAAAATTATAACCATAAATTAAAAAAAATCCTCCCCTATTAAAAAAAAGTGAAATAAAAGAAAAGTGTAAGTACACACTTCCAATAGAATTAAGAATGTTGAAGTATCTGAGGGTGTAAAAAACCACTCTGATTCAGAAATGCAAAATGGACAAAAACCAGGATAAATAAAAAAGGAGTTAATTGAACTCAGGAATTATCTCAGAAATGAAGAATGAATTTAAAAGCACCTAAGTGAAAATAGACTCTAATACAAACTAATAAAAGGATTGAATAAAGACAGGAAAATAGCCAAGAAAATGAAAGTGATGCAAGAAAGAAGTAAAATAGGGTCTGAAGGGGAGGCAAATTTTTACCTCTGCTGTCTTAGGGTTTTCTCGCTGGACCCTGAGAATTAAACTAACATAAGAGACAGATTAACAGTAGAAAAGCACACAGATTCATATAAATTTTACATGACTCAGAAGCCCTCATAAGGAATGAAGACCCAAAGAAATGGCAGAGCCTACATGCATTTATAGTGGGTTAAATAAAGAGAGGCAATTGTGGGGAGAGGCTAAAAGCAGCTAAAAATTATTTTTACAAGGTCTGTTTATATAGAGTTTTTCTGATCTCAACTTCTTGTCCTTGAAAATAAGAATGTTACTTTCCTTTTGGTTCTAGGAGAATATTTTTCCCCCAGGAATTTCATCTCCTGCTTTAAAAGAAAAGAAGAAAGGTCAAAGTTTGTTGGGTTTTTTTTGTTGTTGTTGTTGTTTTCATTTGCTGTTTTTTTAAGTGCCTTTAGCTCAAAATCTTTATGTGGCATGTTTTGGGGTAGCATATTTTGCCACACTTCAGGTCTAAGAGAAAGATAGGCAAAGAAAACCTCATCTAAAAAAAGTTGTCAGAGTCCCTGAATTAATAAAATAAAACAATATAGGGCTAATATTTAAAACTATAATTAAAAAAAAAGTTCCAGAAATAGAAAAATACTTGAGTTTATACAAATTGTGAAGACTCTTCAGAAATAGAAAAAGACTTGAAACTACACATTGTAAGAGGATTCACTGGGTACTTGGGAAAATTAACCTAGAACAATCAATTCTGAGACATACAATACTAAAACTCTTACATTTCAAAGATAAAGATAAAAACCTAAAAACTTTTAGGACAAAAGGTCAAATAACTTACTTAGATTAGCATCAGACTTAAAATCTAGAAATCAAGGTAACAGTGGGGCAGCATTTAAAAAGAAAAAAGAAAAAAGAAACCATCAAAGAAAGAAAGTATGAATCAAGGATTTTTATATCCAGCCAAGCTGTCTGTCCTTCAATTATCAGGACAATACTGAAACAGTTTTAACAATACTGTAATCTTACACTTATCAGCCCTTCTGGAACAATCTACGAGAATAAGGATCAGACACTATGGCCTGCTATCTGTTTTTGTAAATAAAGTTTTACTGGAACACAGCCACAGTTATTTGTTTACATATTATTTATGGCTGCTTCCCTGCTACATGGTAGCAGTGTTGAGTAATTGCAACAAGAATCTTATGGCTCATAAAGCCTAAGTATTTATTATCTGGTTTTGTACACACACACAAAAAAAGTGTGTTGGCTTCTATTCTAGAAGATTCCCATATAATGACTGAGAAAACTTTAGCATAGGGAATTTTTTTTTTTATTGTTAAATTTAATGGGGTGACATTGGTTGGTAACAATTAGATAGTTTCCCGATGTACAACTCCACATCACATCACCCATGCATCGCATTATGTGCCCAGCTCCCAGAATCAGGTCCCCCTCCAACCCCATATATCTGGTGCCCACTCCCTCCTCCCCCCACAACTCTCCCTCCCCCTTCCTCCCTCCTCTCCAGGTAAACACCAAACCATTGAGTATGTCCATAAGCATAGGGAATTTAACATATATATATATGATGGCAGGATAGCTCAATGGTTGAGCTCTTGTCTCACAGTTGCAAGGTCCAGGGTTCAATTCCCAGCCCCAGCCCAATCAACCC
Source organism: Craseonycteris thonglongyai (assembly GCA_004027555.1). Taxonomy (NCBI): domain Eukaryota; kingdom Metazoa; phylum Chordata; class Mammalia; order Chiroptera; family Craseonycteridae; genus Craseonycteris; species Craseonycteris thonglongyai. The sequence goes on along the minus strand of PVKE010009751.1, from coordinate 34,470 downwards.
CATAAACTGCCAACTGCGGTGAAACTGGTACACACCAAGATGGCTCAGCAGCAAAGGTTCTTGCCTCCCATGCAGGAGGCCCCGGTTCAGTTCCCACCCTATGTGGCCCCACATTGTGGAATGAAACCAGGTCATAACTAATGATGTATAACTATGGAGACTGCTCTGGGCCCTCTCTCCTTCTCTCTCTCTCTCTTTCTCTTACCTTATCTCAAACAATAAAATAAAAATGAAAAAATCTTCAAAATGACTTTCTAAAATATATCTATATACATGTATATAGATGTATATAAAAGACTAGAATAATGATGGGTGTGATGTAGTAGACTAATGCACAAATGTGTACTATTACAAAGTTGAAATAATGTAACTAAAAAATGGGAGGAGAAAGTGATGGGGAAAGATGAAAATAGAAAAAACTTATTGTATAAGACAGTATGTGGGTGATAACAGTTACCACCTCTCTACCCTAACCCACCCCTGCCAAAAGAAAAAAACCTGATAAACCAGCTGATGAATAGTTAGTTAAGTATAGGGTATTTTTAAAGGTTAAATACAAAGGTAACCCCTAAAACAAAAATAAGAAACATTTCTAAATATTAATATATACCTCTTAAAGGAAAAAAAACAGAAAAAAATATTTTTTAAGTCATGGTTTTAAAACATGCTAGATTTGTGATTAAACATTCCTATCATAAAAGTAAATGTGAAGGGTCTTAATTTACTTACTAAAAGAAAAAGATTTACAATTTGACTCACATTTATAAAACTTAGTATATATGTACTATATCAGAGACCCAGCTAAATGAGTGATTCAAAGATTCTAAAATAAAGGCTGGATAAAAGTGGAATTATGTTTGTACTGTGTAAATGTAAACAAAATGAGAGAAGTGGTACTGATCCTGATGTCAGACAACATGGAATGTAAGCCACAGAGCATTAAATGTGACAAAAGAGAAGTTTTAATGTGAAAAGCCATGGTTTACCAGCAAAAACAATAAAGAGCAAGGCCTTTAGATAGAGATATTTATAAATTCTCTTATTAAACAACTCCTGGGTGAAAGGAGGTATAAATTGGAATTAGAGGGTGTTTTGTTTTCTTTTTAAAGTGGTGACAGTCATGGAGAGCAGAGATGTTAGAGAACAGCCAGACTCCATTGGAGAGTTAGGGTCAGGAGGCAGCAGGGACATAGATCAAGAAGTCATCACAATGACTGTAGTTTGTTACCATTGTATGTAAGATAACATATATAAGGCTTGAGGTTGAGGTGAAGTTTTAATATATACACAAAAATTAATTGTTTTTTAGTTTGGCTACCATTTATTATTTATTTCAAAGCTTCAAAGCTTGTTGATAGTGTGGATTTACATTTTGATGGATGGAAAATGCTGAAGAATATGTTGGTTATCTTCATCTTAAAGATATCCATGCCTTAATATTAAAGTTCAAAAGATAGCAAATGGTGCTGAGGAGCTGGAATCTTAAGAAGAGTTCTTATCTAATTCTTTCATTATAAAAAAACACTAGTTGGGGTAGCCGGAATGGCTCAGCAGGTTAAGCACTCACTTTGCAGTGCTGGGGACTGAGGATCAAATCCTGGCCTTGGCCCATGTGGACCCATATGCTGAACCTGAGTGTACTTCCCATGTGGGAGGCCCCCAGCCCAGTTCCCACCCTGCGCAGCCCTCACCCACCTGTGTGAAACAAAACCATGTCAAAAACTGATGATGTACAACTATGGAGAGTGCTCTGGGCCCTCCCCTTTCTCTCTGTCTCTCCCTCTGTCTCTGTCTCTGTCAAAAACAATAAAATAAATCTTGAAAAAAAAAAAACTTATAAAAAATGACATTTTCTCACAAGCATTTCTGGGGAGACAGGATCTCTTATAAAAAAATATGTTAGCTCCATGATGAAGCAGACAATTCCAGTAGGTCAGGGTTTATCTCCATCAGATGTGATTAGGGCCCAAGGTTATGCAAGACAAACTTAGCTATTGAAAAGCCATATCTGTGAAGTAAGAAAGTCCTTAAGAAAGGGTTCATTGGCTTGTGGGCTAGATGGACAGCTCACATTTACTCAAAGAAAGATTTATTATTTCTTCAGCCTTTGATTTTTATCAATATATGAAGCAAGAATCATATTAGGCATAGTTTTATTACTTTGGTTGCCTTTTTTTTTTGAATTATGTTTGAAATAATGTAAAAGAGTTGATTACATATGTTTGTAGTCACGTATATAAAGTTGGGATAGGTTTAGTTATGCAAGCCTTTATTATAATAGTGTTTCTGTAAGAAAATCAAATTCATATTACATCACTGAACTTACAGCTTTTTGTTCGCCCCAAGAACCTAATTTACCATATGTACAAGAACTGCTATTTGAGTTCCTATGGATCTCTTTATCCAGCATTTTGTCAGAGGGGAAATTGCCTTATGGATAATCTGAAATAATTGAAATAATTGGAAGTTTAATGAGAGCCAACATTTAGAACTCCTTTGCGCTTCCTTCTACTCTGCAAAATAAAATTATCACTGAATGCATTCATGTATTAAAATTTAGACAGGCTTGGTAAATTAATCTTGTTTTCTAAATCTGCAGAGGGGCTGATATAAGATACTTGGTGTCCCTAAAACAGGTGTTAAAAGATCTTTCCAATACATTTGCAAATTTACCATGATGAAGTGGTAATTTGCAATATAGAGTTGATTACAGAAATCAGGATAATGTTGAACTATATTTTGAAAAATTCATATCATTTCTTGTTCCTCTGCTTTTTGTGATACATGTAACATCCTTATCAGTGTTCTCTGTGATGTCCCTGAGGTATTTGTAGACTTGTTTTGTTGTTACCGATTAATAGGAATTGGCTTAAAAAAATAAAGCTATTCATATGCACTTGTATGGCTCCCAGGATTCATTTTAGCCTCTGACCACATTTTGCATTCTTAATCACTTTCTGCATGGACTCCACTCCATTTCTACATTCATTTAGAAGTCACAGTGATCTGACTGAAAGGTCTGAGAAAGGGCTTGGTGAAGCAAGCTGGGATTTTCTTCTTTAGGAACTATTTTTGAAGCATTATCATTACTGGTAGACCTTTGTTTTATATCTCCTATCGGGGTGTTGGGGAGAAGGGGAAGTTCATGTCAACTATAAGATTTCAGACACTGGAGTCAGAAATACGTGAATCTGAATCATAGTGTACTGTGCACTTTCCTTTGATAACTGGGAAACTTTCCCCACCTGTAAATGAGAATTTAGTTTATACTTAGTAGGAACAAAGTAAAGGACCAACCAATGAAATACAAATTATTTAATATTTCTGTAGTTTTTGAGGCATCTATTGTTATTCCTCATATTTTAGGGGCTCCATTTATCACCATTCCTCATATCATCAGGATTCTTTGAAACAACAGCATATACTCCTGCTAGTTTGAGCAGAAGCAGCAGAACTTATTAAAGGATATTAGGTAGTTAAGCATGCAGTGGGAATAGAGTCTAGTATGCCATGTGGGTGGTTTTAGAGAAACTATCACTGTATCGCTTATACAGGTGACTGCCCTGCTGCCCTCAGAAAGACTGATACTTCCCTCCATGGTCTCAACAGGATAGATTCTCCTCAAATTACTTTCAGAGCTAAGTCCTGAGCAGTGTATCTGGTTGGTGGAGCCTAATGGCTCTGCTGCCCTAGCTTCGTAGAAACTAGAAAAAAATTTTTCCAGCTTCCTATTTAAGAAAGTAGGACCCATAAAGATAGAAATTCTTCCAACATTTCAAGGATGTTTCTTTCAAAAGGTGCTGGGCAGGCAGAAAGTGTGATCACACTCCAGGGACATTTTTATTACAGTAGATTGACTGGAACAAAATAAAGACATAAAATATGTCCAAATTGAAAGAAAGGTGACTTTGCTTTATTATTCCTTCTTTAAATCATATATTTTATTATTAAAGTAAACTTTATTTTAAGGCATATCTCTATCACTTGCCCTTATTCAAATTTTTGTTCTTATATAGAACATCTTGACTTTGATAGACCATAAACATAAAACTTTGGCTAATTAAACCTAAGAGGATGAAAACTCATTTTTCTTGCCCCAATATTGTGCTGGCTTTTATCATGAGTTGTCATCACTAGCTGACCTGTTTCTCTACATGGAAATATTGAAATTACTTTTCTTCTCCATGATGTAAGAACCTGCGAGTTTTTTCTCTCTGATATTTTTATGTAGACAGTATTCTGACATTCCTGATAGTTTTTTCCCTTTGGTCATCCTTCTTATTTTACCTACTAACCTCAAAGTTGTGTTGCTAACTTAGATCTCTGTGAAGAAAATAAACATACTAGATCTGAGAAGTACTATGATTCGACTAGAAAAAAACAGGAGTTCTTTGGAATAAAATAAAATAAAGATTTCTCCATAATTTTAAAAGAAATATGCTGTTATTGTTAGAAATTTAAACACTGAAAAGTCTAAAAAGGAAAATAAATTTTCTCAAGGATACCCTTTAATGTTAGCATTTTGGTATGTTTCCTTCCTGTGTTTTTCTGCATGGTTGGGCAGAGGGGTGGAGTTAAGTGAGACAGAAGGCAGTTTTTACAAAACTGGAATCATGTTATATATAATATTAAATACTGCTTTATTTGTGGCATAAGTGGTTTCCTATATCATTTAATAATAATTAACTAATATTTAGACTTAATATGGTAAACTGTCTTCTAAGCACTGTATATGTATTAACTCATTTAATCTTTTCAAGAGCCTCTAATATAAGTAGTACATTATCTACATTTGTTACATGAGGAAACTGAGTCTCAGAATATTCAAAAAGTGGTCCATGTTTACAAAGCTGGTAAGTGATAGAGGTGGGATTCAAACCCAGATCTCGCACCAGTCTGTATTTTTAATAATTAAGCTATTGAGTGCCATCATTTTGAAACATGATTTATAATATCTGTATGATATTTAATCACTAATGGTACTGCTTTTGCTTTTTTCCCTTAATGTTTTATTTTGGTGAACAATTTTGCTGGCCATTAATGTGATTTGCAAACATAATATTTAGTGGCTGCATAATATTCATTTGTATGAGTATTTTGTACAAACCTTGAGGCTGTTTCCTGTCTCTAAGATGGTAACAGTGCTGCAGTCCAGTACCTGTCTGGGCTTGGGGTATAAAGCGTCTTTGGGTCTAGAGTCTCCCCACCACAGCCATGACAAAGAGCCTTGTTTTAGGAATCTGTGCCAAAGGGAATGAAGATGCACCATAGTTTACACGGACAGGAGATAATTTTGATAAAATTGATGTCTGTAAAGTTAAGAGAAATTTGCTCACTCTATATCACCTCTGAAGGCAAACCAAAACATGAACATTTTATGGCCTACATCCTGACTGTCCCAGTATCCTGTTATCCTAGGCAAAAATGCAGATGAAATGAATGACCAGGAAAACCAGAATGAAGACAAATGTCAGAATTGCCATTTCAGCCTAATAGAGTGCAGGCAGCTTCATGACAAGATCTCAACTATGGTGGAGAATCAATGGGGAGATGCCCAGGCTGCAGTGGAAGCAGTACTTCCTTGTCTGTGTGAATATGATGAACTAAAGCAGAAAAAGAAAACTCTTATATTTTCTCAGCTACAGGGAAGTGGGGATCAGCAGGCCTGGGCAGAACTTGGCTTCCTACTCGATGGAAACTCCAGCCAATAAGGTGATACCTACCATGTTTTCACAAAATCACTGAGAGTAGTCTCTCAAGTTCTAATAGTAAATCCCAGGTTCAGATCACACCCAAGTCTTAGGAAGGGGAATGGGAAATTGGATCTTTCTAAAGTGTGGCTAAAGAATGAAATGAACCTCCCGTCTTGGAAATTCATTACAGGGGCAGCCTCCATGCAAGGAAAGTGCCACTGGTATTTGTGGAAAGAGAATTTCCTTTGATCCTGGCAATAATCTTATTGAGGCTTCTGTAAATAATGACTTCATGAGTACTGATATGGGAGGATCTGCTGTATGTTCAGCCATTGTGACTGCTGTAAAGTTCAACTTGCTATTTAACATAATAAGTTTGGCCTTCTTTGTGAAAATAACCCCAGACATAAGCCCAACAAGTCATTAAGGCCAAGACTAGGAGACCAGACAAGTTGATAATGTCCACACTGAAGGAAGAAACATGTTAGCTGACATCCTTTGTTATATGTACATCTTCAATCCAAAGTTTATCAAAATGGTACAGCCTTAACAGTTTCAATGGTTATAAGCTTTGGGGATGAGTATCACTGGAATTTTTTATCAATTTATACTGGTGGTGTACACATATACCAAACTACTTGAGGCCAGCATTGAATGGGGGACCATGACTAGAGGATGTCTGTATTTGAAGATTATGCAAGACGGGTTGCTGATTGTCAGCTTGCAGATATTAATAACATTGGACTATGTAGATCCGCTGGGTTATATATGACCGCAGCACAGCTGAACAAATGTGAGACTCATTCTGAGTGAGTTTATTTGGACCAATAAAGATGGGATTCTGTATTTTAGGAAAAGCGTGACCAGAAGGCCAACAATGACTCTAACGGAGTTCTTGGTTAAGTTCAGTCAAGACAAGGACACTGTTTAATTTAATACTATGAAATGCCTACAGTCAATTGCCTTGAACAGTTGAACTTCAAGATATTTTTTAATAAATGGATGGAAATATTTTAAAGGAAACAAATGATAGTATCTTTAGAATGCAAAACAAAATGAAATATTTCTTTCTTTATTCCTTTCTTTCTTTCTTTTTTTTCCCTCAATTTAGGCAGATTCATGATTTAAAAATTAAAGCTAATGTCTTGCCTGGCAAAGAATTTTTCTATAAATGGTAATCAGTTGTTTACAGAATACCTAATCACTTTTCAGCTTCTGCAACTGAACTGAGAGGCAAAATATGGTGTTTTAAGTTTGTGATACTAGAAACCATGAGTAAACTGAAAGTTACTGTGAAACTCCCATAAGCAATAAATTCAACTTACTGTACAAAAAAGTAAAATGTGCTGTAGCAAAGATTCTTGGTCGTAAGTGTTGGCCAAATCACTAATCATTTTGATACACTTTGCCAAATTACTCTTCAGAATGTTCATATCAATTTACTTTTCTACCAGAGTATTTTGTTTTACCAATTAGTAGTTGTAATCTCTGCAAGAAAAGGGCCATATCTTCCTTTCTTTGTTTGTTTTTAAATTGTGGTTTTGTTTGTTGTTATTGTTTGTTTGTTATTATTGCATATCTTTTCAAGTATAGTGCCTCACCATATAGTAGGGACTCAGTAAATATTTTTGAGTAAATGAGAGAAATGTTTTTAATGTCTGCTGTTTGTGGATTTTCAAATATATATTTTTTTCCTTGGCTTCTTTTATTTATGTGCTGCTTTTGCATATACATATTTCTGTGTAAGAAAAATTATCCTCTTTTTACTGCATTACCCAGTTTGAAGTACCAGATATGCATTGAAGGTATAATTGTCCTACAAAGAGTATTACAAAGCTTAAATTTATTTTTTTTTATATTTGACTAACCTTTTTTAACACAAATGATTTTTCTGCATTTAATCTCTTAATATGCTGAATTACCTGAAATAATTTTCAAACTAACTTACTTTCTTGAGTTAAATGCTTCTATCTCTTAGGCGAGATAGAAGCTCCTAATATACCTTTTATACTGTTTTTGTGGGTTTTTATTGTCAAGTTTTTGATAGCCCCATAAGATGACTTGGAAAGAGTTTTCTTTTTTGTTGTTTCTGGAAGACTTTATATAAGATTGAAATTACCTGTTTCATAAAACTCATAAAGCTGCCTGGGCCTGATGTTTTCTAAGTTGCAAGAATTTTTAACTCCTGATTCAACAGAGGTAAATATTTTGGATGATTCAAGACTTTCTCTTTCTTCTTAAGTCAGTTTCAGTAATTTATGTTTTTCTAGGGGTTTTGTGCATTTCATCTACATTTTCAGATTTTTGGTGAAAGTTGTTCAGAATCTACCCTTTATGTCTGCCATAACTATTATTTAGTCTTAATCACTAATCTTTCTTCAGTGATGTCCAATCTCACACTTGCCTTATCTGTTAAATTTTCTATATCAGTTTTTATTTTTATTTTTTTCATTTGTAGAAATACTGTGTGGTTCTTTTTTAAATCTGTCTATAAGTTTTGAAAGTCTCGCATACGCATACTTTTAATACTTTACTTTTATTTCTTTAAACATACTTACATATTCTTTAATTAAAAAACCTACAATTTTACAGGTTGGTTCTATAAGTTGTTTCTGTTGACCTGCTCATATATTGGGTTATTTTGTGATGATGAGCTCATGTTCTCCTTGGAACTTGATATATGAGAGTTCTTTGAGGGCTGGGTTGAGAGTGTGCTCCTACAGAAAAGATTGTTTGTGAGGCCCCCAAAGTGGGGCGAATTCTAATTCTAAAGATTCCCAAGAGTAGGTTTGTGATTGGAAATTCTCCAGGGTGTCTTTCTTCCCACCCTCCTCCGTATCAGACTCAGCTAAGGCTGATGTAGCAAGTATAGCTTCACCCACTGTCTGCCTCTAGAAGGCAGATTATTTTTCCAGTTCATTCAACATGGGGGGAGGGAGAAGGGGACTTTCAGGGGTTCCTGATCTAACCTCCTATTTTGCAGGGCCCAGGTTTGTCCTCTGAGTCCCAGCCTTCCCCAGTTTAAAGCTCACTCTACGGAAAGCTGGGATGACTCAGTGGGTTGAGCGCTCACCTTGCAGCTCCGGGTCCAAGGATTGAGTCCCTGCTGCAGCCTGTATGTACCCATATGTTGAACTGAGATCCAGTTCACTTCTCACTGGGGTGTGCTTCCCATGTGGGAGGTCCCCGGTTAGGGCCCCCAGCTCTTGGGGGCATGCCTCCCGTGCAAAAGACCACTGCTGTTTCCGGCCCAGCATGTGCCCCCTCCATCCCCACCCACCCCCACTGTGTGGAATGAAACCATTACGAAAACTGATGACATACAACTATGGAGACTGCTCTGGGCTCTCCCCCTTCTTGCTGTCTCTGTCTCTTCTGTCAAAAACAGTAAAATAAATCTAAAAAAATAAAAAAGCTCACTCTATAGTCTAACCCTTTAAGGATGGGTAGAGGCCTCAGGGAAAACACTTCACCTCCAGGGGCTTCCAGAGTCTTTCCTATCTCAGAAGATGCAGTTACTCCCCTGACAATGCAGCTATATGTTTAAAGGATTTTAACAAATATTTACTTAGTATTTTTAGTTTTTTTATACTGAGAAGGCTTCTTCTGACATCGAGTCTACTATATTGGAAGAAGTGAGAGTAAAATCTTTTTTTTTCCTAAAAGAGAAATCTCTTAAAGTTTTAAATCTTATGTTGTAACTTTTCAGAAGTTACACTCATAGGTCAACCTAATTTTCTAGATCACAGTCAAGAGCAGGGAAATTTGTTAGATGTAACATTAGCTACTATTTTGAGTCTTTTAATAATGTAAAGGACTCTATGTGAAGTGCTTTACAAGAAATGATCTCATTTAATCCACCATTACTATTCTGTGAAATTAATACTAATAATCACATAGTAAAGATGAGGCCACTGAAGCTTGGAGAGGTTTAGGTGAATTACCCAAGATCACATAACTAATAGATAATTTATAATGTTGACTTTGGATCATTAGGAAAAGGTTAAATAATGCTGGATGAAATCTTTTTAGGCTTGGTACATTGCTATTTTAGAACACAGCAAAATGTGTACTGTATCTTAAATATCTATTTAAATTGTGTTGTTGTGGATCAACATAGTGTTACCTTATTAAAAAGAGAAACATATCAAAGGAATACTAAAGGCAGTTTACCTTGCCTTCTTTCTTGCTTTGCCTCCTATAAGAAAAAGTACTCTTAGAATTCTCCCACAGATCTTTCTGGAAATCAAATCCCATAACACATTTGTCAGAGTGATGAGAAGGGAAACTGACCAAGGACTTTCGAGATTAATTGCTAGATGTAGAGCCCCTTTGTTACATAATTCATCTCAAGACAATTCTCTCCCACAGTTTCAGCCAACTGTGTGGCATTTGGTTATAGTGCCAATATATACTTCTCTCTATGAAAGTTTTATTTTAAAAATACATAATTTTTTCCAGTTGAACTTTAATGTCATAGATATGACTTGGGAAATGTGACTTTCTTAGTATAGCAATTTCATATACGGTAGTCATTTTTGAAATACTGTTTTCTCAGTGAGGTTTACAGTGAACTTCTTTGTGTGCAACATTGTTTCCTGTTTGTCAGTTTGGGGATAGATATTAAAACTACAATGTCTGAGTGTTTTTCTCAAGCAAGTTTTCTTTCTCCTAAAGGAATTTGTCTGTTCATTCTTTTAAAGTAACCTAGTTTTCCCTAGTCCAGGAAAATCAGGAAAAATATTTCCGGAAAGATATTTCTCTTTGCCTAAATCCAAAAGCAGGTAGTTTCCCTGATAGTTTGACTCTTTCTGTGCCAGGCTAGTGACTGGGTGTGTGCTACCTGCAGGATCTCCACTGGCATCCTTATAATCTACCCGCCCAGGTCCTGATGCTTATGGCACTAAACAATGAGTAACCACCACTTTGGAACTTGTCGACCCACTCCTCCCCTGACTTGCATCTCAAGAAGTCTTCTTTCTCCTACTGGGTAGCCCACTTTCCTTGCCTCTGGAAGCTGTAACCTCAGGGAGGGGTAAGGGAGGCCAGAATTCAAGATCACTAAAGTCTTTTGGTTCTTCATATCCATGAGGGAAGAAGAGGATGAAACTATCTTATAATTATTTTGTGAATCAATCAATAGCAGGAAAGAAGACCATACACTAGGTTACATCTCATTAAGTCATCCTGTTACACCAAACCTTTTGTTTCCACGGTACTTTAATATTTATCTAAGCTTGGGGATGCTGGAATAGCTCATCAGGTTGAGCACCTGCCTTGCAACTGCGAGGACTGGGAATTGAATCCCAGCTCCGGCAAACCTGTATGTTGAACTGTGGTACAAGTGGTAACTGCCAGATGGCAGCAAAAGTTCTTACCTCCCATGCGTGAGACCCCCAGTTCGATTCCTGCCCCACACTGCCCCACATCCACCTGTGTGGAATGAAACTATTGATGTACAACTTTGGAGACAGCTCTGGGCCCTCCCCCCATCTCTCTCTCTCTCTCTCTCTCTCTCTCTCTCTCTCTCTCTCTCTCTTTCTCTCTCTCACACACACACACACACACAAACACACACACCTTCTCTCGAACAATAAAATAAATCTTAAAAAAAAAAGTTTTCTAAGCTAAACTAGGAACCTATTTTGGAAAAGCCTTTTGTCTTCTTTTCCATCCTTTTCATCTCATATACTCAGGTGTTTCCTAGTGCCTGATACCATCATTTTCTCATTTGTAATATGATTTTTAAAAGCTTGTACCTTTACAATGTCATGTATATACTGTAAATAGCATAAAAAGCTCAGATTTATAAATGGTTCATATGACAGTAAAATTCGGAAAGTAAAGGTTTTTGCTTACCTTTTACTTTTATTTCCCTGGTAGAAGGGTAAATGAGCTTTGTTTCTTCAGAAATTAAAAAAATGACTTGAAAAGAAATATAAAACTGTTGCCAAAACTAAGAAGTTAACTTCATTTTCTTCCTGCATTCATTGCAATTCTGTTTGCATTAGTCTTGCCTTCATTGTTTTCTCCTTTCTTCCTACTCTCTCTTTCTCCCTGGAGGAGCTTCTATCATCTCTCGGAAAAAAGAGGAAATTGATTTCCTTCTAAGAATTTAGTAATTTCCATGCTGGAAATAGGAATCAGAAAATGGGTCTCATTTTGAACTGTTATTTTATTCCACATTGTTTAGACAAGGAGAGTAAAGCAGTATTTTTGAGGCAGAACCTTAGCCTTTCCCTCGTTTTCTAAATTCCCTTGTGTATTTTTTTTCTACACTCATCAGTCTTAGTTTTCAGATCAGTAGGTAGAAAATGGCTTTTAATAACTTCAGTGTATGATTTTGGTGGGATACTGCAAGTGTAGGAAGCTGGGTGGATAAAATGAAAGGTTCCCTATAATATAAAAATTAAAAGTAAATTAACTTGGCATGGAGAGAGGGGTCAGCTGAACACACACAGGCGTCAAAATAACTCCCCCTAATTAGTTGCCACATCCAGAAGTGAGTGCACCTTCAGATGACTTTCTTCAAGTAGCAGATGGTACCTAGATAAGTGCCCTTTCATTATACTGGAGATAGATTTTGTTGTATTTGTTTTTTCTATAATATTTAAAAGGTATACTTGAAATGTGTGTAGATATTACAATAAATTTTTTATAACAGTACTATTAATCTTTATCAGATTTGTATCTTCTTTCACTTACCAACATGGACTTTATCCATCCCGATACTCAAATTCAACTCAATGTTTTATTCATCAGAGCTAAATAAAATAGCTAAATAATTTACCAGTTATTAGTATATTCTGAATGTGCCAACCTTTAATGTGAACTTATAAAAACTAAATACAATGTGTGCACTATGGCCTTTTGTATTGTAGATGCTATAACACTGTTGTCTTAGAGATGGTATTATAATAGTATTTAAGTTATGTTAATGTGAAAAGTAGAAAGTTATTACATACTTGGATATCAGCAAAATTTCTGCAAAAGTGTCTGCATACTTGATGAGCTTTGCTATAGTTCATAATTGACTAAGATATTTTAATAGGGATGCTAACACAGATAGACTCTTGAATATGACAGGGCTTAGGAGTCAGTATCAGAGCATGGTCTTAAACAATGAGACAGGTATGGTATAAAAGTTTGAACCCTCCATGTGCTGGCTGTGGGATATTAGGCAAAACATGTAACTAGGCTGCTTTTTATTCATCTATATGTTAATAGTGTTGGCTTATGGGTATTGTAATGATAAAGTCAATGACTGTATAAGAAGTATTTGGAATATAATAAATAGTAAATAATTGGTTGTTAACTTTTATCCCTGTGACTACTTTTTCTATTTCTAATTCTAAACATCTATTTCTATTAAAATTGGAGATCTGGTGCCTTATCTCCCAGCCCAGCACTCTGTTATCTGTACTACTCTGGTTCAACCATCTGTGTTATATACCTTATATTAGGTACTGCGAAGAACACCAAAGAAGATAATTCGATTAGCATCTGATTTTCACTGCTCCTTGCTCTTGGCTGCCATCACTTACTATGACTGATAGCTGCTTAAATGTATGTCCAAGGTTGGCAGTGAGATAAGTTCCTTAAAAACAGGAACATCGTCTTACACTTTTATAGTATAATTCACAACAACCAGAACATTGCTGGGTGTAGGCCCAGTTAGTCAACGAGAGAATATCTTTAAAAATGTTAATTCTAGCAGACCACATTGACGAGTACAAATGGATGTACTTGTGGAGAATGGGAGAGGTAGAGTTCCACTAGCTGATCGATCATTCACCACCTCTCCAAACCTAGGGCTCTGCCATCCTTCATAAACATCTTAAGTGAGGAGGTAAAAGAAAAGGAAGAGAAACATCACATCTCAAATATTAAAATATTTTGTGGAGTGGTCATTTTTCAGTATGGTACTTATTTTTGCACTCATATATTTATATTCGAATTGCGTGCAAACTTATACAGGCTCAAACCGTGATTCTGATGTTTATAACTGAATCTTTAAGAGTGATTGCTTGCCAAAATATTCCTGCTGGCTGCTGCTAATGTTCTTCCTGTTCTTTGTGATCCCCCGTAATCTACTTTTACCATATTATACCTCAAGGTTAATGTATCACAAACAACATTATTTAGGCTTGTGTCTTAGGGGCATGATGTTCTAATTTTGGGTGAAAATGACCAAACATATTGCTTTCTAAGCTTTATTGCTTTTTGCTTGTTCTCATTTTTCTTCATTGCATGTTATCAAACATTCTATAAAATGTAAAACTTGTTTCTAAATCTGTGCCCTCAACTCGTTATTGTCTGGGGAAAATTAAAGGTAGAACGTTTCTCAGGTTATAAAAAAAAGAAAAAGGTGGACAATCCACTCAGTGTTTCTATTTAGTATCTATAGAAGCACGTAGGCCTTGGGTAAGAAGATCATCCTGTGTGAACCCAGGGAAACAGAAAAATTAATTTTCATTATTCTCTCACAACGAGAAAGGACAGACTAACATTCTTTTTTTCTAGCTGCTTTCCATTTCTGGTCCTTATTTTCTTGCCACCAGCAGGCATTCATGAAGATATTGGGAAAGTAAGAGGTATCATCTTGATTGGTAAACATGAAAGTAATAGAACAGCAACAGATACAAGCAGGAGGAGGGACTCTTAGCAGAGTGCTGTAAATTCCTTTTTTAAAAAATGGGCAAGGACGTCACAGCTTTGTTGAGATTTTGTAGAATATGGTCTGACAGTGGTTTTTAGTTCCCCAGTTGCCAGCAGCAGAAGCCTTTCCTTCAGCAGGTTGAGCAGGACGCTAATTTGAAAACAAGTAGGAAGTAAAGTCACCACGCCTGAAACCAAGGTGGGACCATGGAGTCCACTCTGCCAAACAGCTTCTCCCTACCCCACATCCTCCTTGTCCACTGTGGAAGCATCCCTACCTGCAGCAGCATGGAAACCACTAGTCTCACCACTCTTGTCCCTGCCCAGTCCACTCCACTTAACTGTTTTGCTCACTGACACCTTTGAAAGTCTGCTAAAGCTTTGGACCCTATTTTTAGAAAAATGTACACCCACTTAAAACTTTGCATGCAATTTCAGAGCATTCATGGACAGCTCTTACCAGCACCACCAAGCACATAAAGTCCCCCAGATCCAAACCCCTTTTAAAAGCCAGACTGCATCTTCTGCATACTAAACAAAAATGAAAACAGCAAATAAACAAAAACAAATCCTATGGCATCAATGACCTAAACATACTATACCTTAGTCATTTTCAATTCTTTTTTGCCACAAAACTATAAGAAACCTAGATTCTAGTTCTAGGTCTGCAGCAATTGGCTGGGTTGCCTTCAGCAAGTCATTTAAGATGTCTGTGGGCTTCAATTTCTCTATCTCCAAAAAAAATGGGATTTGACTTAATTACTTGTGAGCTCTCTTCTAGCTCTAGTCTTCTGTGACCCAAATTAAGGTGAACACATGAAATCGGTAGCTCTCTCTGCAACTGAGCATCACTCTCTACTATGTTTGGATCATTAAGTTCTTGCAGGGGGTGGGGGCAGGCAGGGTTCAGTTACTCCTATATCATTATCCTCTTCCTCACATTTCCACCATCTCCATCCCCATGCAAAAAGAAAAATTGGTTTATCCTCTCCCCTTTGACTTATTTGGAGTGGTTAACTTCTTCCCTGAGTTAAGCTTTGTCTGCACAAGTCTGGGCTACTTAGAGAAGATAATGGTCAGGTCAGTGAATGGGCTGCTGATGTAGAGAGGCATTTCTGGAGATAATGAATAAGCCAGGTACTTAGCTGAAAGAAGTAGGAGCACAACTCCAAAGGGGTAGGGATACACTAATTTTCAACCTAGGTCTCCTCCTTGAAATTAACCCTATCCTTCTCAGAAAAAAAGAATTCCTTGATTTGGGGCATTTCTTGCAGGCTGTAAACCTCTGTCATGACAACAGTGCTGCTAAAATTATAATTTATTGAGCATTGACTTTCACAGACACAATTACAGAAACCTTGTGGATTTTATTTCATTTAATCATTCTAATCAACCATTGGGACTAGTGCAGCTGTTCCTGTTTTTCACAGCAAGAAACGGAGGATCAGAGAGGCTAAGGGAAAGCCAGAGGCCACAAGCCACAGAGTGAGAATCCAAGCCCAGGTTACTAAATTCCAGAGTCTTTTCCCCACTGTGGTGTGTGCCCACAGGCTGCCAGTAAATAACTAGAGAATTGGTCATGGATTTTAAAGAGTGCTGTACAGGCTATACCTGCCTTAAGTGAATCTGCCTACAGGTAGGTTCACTGTTACTGCTCCCCCTCACTTTTTACAAGTAAATACAATTTATGAGGTAGTTTTTTAATTGAGGGGCATGCCTAGAATAGAGGATAAACAATGACATATTTTTCAAGATGAAAAGGCTGGGTTTTATATGTCTTTTTATTTTTATTTTATTTTTTTGAATTTATTAGTCTGCCTGTCATATTGAAGGAACCCAATGAGTGTCAAATGGGTGACTACATGAATACATGCATGAATAAAAGGCAAGCTATTCTCCAGTGTTTAAATGAACTTGTTTTTGCAGTAGTGAATCCAAGAAGCAAAATTATAGCCTTCTGCATTGGTATGGCTTTATCACCTACATTGCAGGAACAAACTATCATAAAAGGACCTTTATAACTTTACAAATAACTCTTTAAAACTCTTGATAGAGTTTTTTATATTTCATTTTCTAAATCTCTTTGTGCAGTTACAAGTAGAGTATTACCCAACTTTCTTTGGAAAAAGGACTAACTTTACATTGTAATGATTACACCTGCTCTGTGACAAAGCCTTTATTTATTTATTTGTTTCTTTGTTTGCTTGTTTATTTATTTATTTATTTATTGGAAACATTTTTCTAGTTTAAAAGCTGAAGGAAGAAGATTGTCCCTAGGGGAAACTGTGACACAATTTAGTCATTGTTTAGTCATTGTTTACAATTTAGTCATTGTATAGTTGTCCTTCAGTGCTAAAATGGGGGTGGGTGGGGGGGGTGGTGGAGAATAAGAATTAATGTGGAAGGAAAAAGCATAGAATAACTGACTAAGCTTGAAGGTTATTAATGACACTAAGAGGAATAAAAATGATAAAGTGAGCACAAAACATCATATTTTGTGAAAAGTGGACTACGATTGCTCTTAACAAGAAAGTAAGACAAATTTAAAGAGGACAGACAAAAACTTTTTAGTACATTTGGGGGCAGTGGGGAAGAACTGCACCAAATCAGTCACTCTGAATTGGAGCCAAAGAATAGGTTCTAGTTCTTACCAGAATTTCAGAGCAAATTCCTTACAAAAAAATGTCAATAAGAGCACATTGTTAGGAGAGAAGTTTGGTTTCCTGGAGATGATTTATCTGTTTCCCAGGAAGAAAGCTCAGTGTCAGTGAGTGAACCCAGGTATCTGATTGTAAGGAGACAGCATCAGTATTTGGAGAAAGCTGCTGCTATAGGAAGCACGTTGAACCATTCTGACCCATGACAGGACAAGGCTTTAGGGCAGGATTTCAGCCCCTCAGATGACATTTCCTGAGATTTTAAAAGTATCAGTGTGAATGTCATGGTTCCCCTTCCCTCTACTGCACACTTCCTTTTTTTTTAACCCTCTCCATCTTCGCTGGGGAAAGAATTCATTATTTAGAAGGCAGCTGCACTAGTGAAATGTTCATACTCAGATTGTTTTTGCAAGGTTTGAGTGTTGAGTCAAATTGAAGTCTCGACAGAAACAACATGCCATCCCCCTGTGGGTCATGTGCTGAGTTTTAAAAGTTGCTCTGGGAAATGCTATAACCTTTAGCCTCTATGCTTATACTTTGCCTAGCTCAGACTCCTGATAAGTATACTAATTTATGATGACAGCTTTCATTGATATGTCACTGGAAATAAATCCAAGACAATGAGAACCATTGGCTACCTCTAATGCTTGAGCTCTTGTTCCAATTTGGAAGCAGTATCCTGGTAAATAGTGCTTTTTACTGTTTCCAAATACTGCAGTTTAAAGCCTCATTCTGGTCCTATTACCTTACAGGAAGATGATTAGAATACAGAATGCATCAATATTGAAGTCTGACATTGAGGTGAAAATGAAAAGTTTGTGACACAAAACCCATTCATGGCCACTCTGTTTTTTTTCTTTCTCTCTCTCTTTTTTTTTTTCCAAATGTTCTTCTTATGACCTACTTCTGCAGATAAGAAAAATTATTTTTCCATCCTTCTATGACATTATGGCTATAGTGAACTGTTCCCGGGTGTCTTGGTATAGGTGGCCTTGTGAGAGAATAAGCATTAATTATTTTCAGACTGCTGATGCATAACCTCTATGGTGTCTATATTTGTCTTCTAAGAATGCATCATCACTCTCTAATTATAGGTGATCTTGTGGGATTAGGCCTTTTAAGTTAAACAGACTAGGATGACACAGAATACGAGTGAAAAGCAAACACTTGAAAAATTGGTGAACCATAGTCAATTGTTAAGATCCAAACTGTGCCTCAGAGTTCAGAATAACATTTGGAACATCTTCGCATTGCCAATGTCACCACCTAATTCCTATATTTTAAATCACTTTATAAGTAATTTCATCTGTCAAATTTGTGTTTTTAACATGAACTGTCATCACCTGATTCTAATTCTTGAGATATTACACTGTTACCCCCAATGAATATATTTGCAAGAAAATCACCAGAGAATCCTCAGCATCCCACTCTATGGTACCTTTTTCTTCACAGAGCTAGGAAGAGCACTAAGGGTCTCCACCCTTGGTCTCAATTTTGGAGCCTGGGAAGCAAGGCTATTCAATGTTCTAAGCAAAGTCGTTTTCTGGCTGGGGTGTTTTGCCCAGTAACATGGAAGTACTGGGGTTGAAAATATCAAAGTTCTCCATCTCTTTTTTGAAACTTTATCCTGTTAAACATTATTTTTTGTCACCCCCCAAAAAAGTACTAAACCTGGATTCTAGTTACATAATTCCTTAATTCAATAATTTCATTCCAATCAACAAATCTTTATTGAAAACCTCCTTTGTGCAAGACCTCATGGAGGGATAGACAGAGATTTAAATAAGGCAATACCATTCCACATGCAAGTTTGGTTTTTTGGAAGGCTGGCATGGATGAGTAAGAATAGTGTTTATTGGGAAAACTGAAATACACTATGTCAGCAAGGAGAGGTATGTTGGTCCCCCTTCTCTGTGTCTGTGTACATGAGCAAGGGCTGCTGGACATACCAAGGAGCCATGTCACATGCATGGGTTTGGGAATTAAAATTCACTGGTGCTTTATCTATTTTCCTGAATCTCACTGTAAGAAATAGCTCTCTGGAATCATTAGTTCAAGCGTTTAGTAAAGCTGGAGTATTTGCATATGTTGAAGATGGTGACCAAAGTGTAAGTGTGCCTTTCTTGTCCGCCACCTACCACTTCTAAAACTCAGTGTCATTTTAAACAGTAAAGTTGGGAGGTGGGGGAAGGACTGCATCCAATTTCATTTCCCTACTGTGCAGCAGATGTGCCCACAGGAACAACTGCACAGTGTGAGGCTGTCAGGTTTCCAAAAGAATTTAGCTAATGGGCTTCATTGCTCATAGACCTCAAATCCTGGAGCATCAACGTGAAGGTTAGAGACAAGTACAGAACTTTAGGCTTCTGAGAGTGAGTGAGTAATGAAGTTTTCATAGGTAATTTTTATAAATTGTGAGTTCTAGTTTTCCCCTCCAAAAGTTGGAGCAGTTGAAAGTAGATGTGAGTGCTTGTGTTAAAAGTCAGTTATAAATTTAAACTTAAAAAAAAAAGTTCTTGGCTGGAATATTGAAGGAGCTCTGCAGCATCTCCTCCAGAGGCATTTCTGAATAATCTCTCTCTTGAATGGCTTGGGTATATAGGTAATGGGAAAAGCTGACTCAGGGCTGCCTCCAGGCTTAGCAGAGAATGTATTCAGGGTACCACTGTAAGCATTAGAGAAGGTCTGAAAAAATCACTGGCAGAAAGGCTAAATTATACAGTTCAGATTCCCCCAAGGAAAAAATGTTTATGAAATTCAACATTGGGAACCAAAGTCGTGAGCTACTTGTTTTCTGCAAACATCAGAGTTAATAGTACCTGCACCATGAACAAGTTCACGGCATAACATTTTTGAATGTATTTTTCTCTCCACTTAGGAACAGCTTTTTACTTTGTACCAGAAATTTCCTCTGAAGTTCAGAGAGAACCATAGAAATCAGTTGCCAGATTGTTACTGTGATGTGTGGCACAAAGGGAAGCCCCTTTGAATTCCTCACCCAGCTCCATGCCTGCTGTGTCCTGTGGCTGCCTCAGACTCTTCATGAGTTGAGCACAGAGCATAGGACCTAGAAAGAGTGTAACATTCCCGGGATGGTTGAGCAAATGCTCGGGCTCACTAGGACACCTGAGAGGCTCACTTTCAGCCTGTGCCAGGCCCCAGTCCACTCACACACTGCTTTATCTCCACCACCACCCCAACCCCCCCAACCCCAATTGTCTGTGCAGGGAACCTTTTCCTGAGGTCAAATTTTAATTCCTTCAGGAATTTTTAAGTAGAGTAGTCCAGGTGTGAGTTATGTAAGTAGAAGGGTAGATAGGAAAATGTTGCTTCAAAGGAGAGTTGTTGAGATAACTGACCCCACTCATTTTTCTTCCAATTCTTTTTGCCATTTTATAAGTCAAGTTTTTGTTTAAAAAAAAAAAAAAAAGTTTTTGTTTCAGTTTTTCTCCCCCTTGAGGTGGAACAGGATTTGCTAGAGTGTGCTCTACTTGACTATTTCCTTTTCCTTGGGTCAGTTAGGCTGGGACAAATAACTCCCTAACATGTTAGGCTTTGGGTTCTTGTTAGAAACAACAAAGTGCTCTGGCATATTTTAAAATGCTTTCTTTCCCCCTCTCGCTTTCAGAAGCACATGGGAATTTTTCTCCCATATCTACTGTGAGAACCTGGTAGAGACTCTGGAAGTAAATTGTGGAGTCCATTACGACTGGATCCCCATGCAGTTTTTAACTCTTAGACTTGTCCACACTGATGCCCCAAGCAGTTACTCAGTTACAGTGTAGGATTTCCACCTTGGCACTAGTTCCGTCAGGGTTTTTGCTCCAGTAAGAGGTGACTCCCTGTATTCTACTATCTTCAATCATGGTTTGCCCTGTGTCTTCCTCTATTGTATGGATCCAAGAAGAGCTGATTTTTTTAATCTGTTCAGTTTCTTACATGTTAGGGCAGAGTAGCAACTTCCAAGCTCCTTACATGAGAGACCAAAAACTGAAAGTTCCCCTAATATATTTTATTTCAATAAACATTAATTGAGCATGATTTGGATTTGAAATGCACTTATTGAACAGTTGCACTCATACAGTTGAAATATGAAATGGGTTTTGTTTTTCTTTCCGATCTTCTCTCAACTATACTTTGGGAAGAAGAGGGGTTGTTGAATTATTTTTCTTTCTTTCTTTTGGTAAAATTAGTTAATAATCAATATAATATACAGAATTTAATTGTCCATTGTTTTTTACAAACCACAGATTTAATTTTACAACATTTGTAACTGTTAAGTATTGATGATGTTGATCAAGTATTTAACAAACTTTTAATATTTATTTGTGTTATCTGAAAAGTCTGTAATAATTGCTATGCAAATCACTAGCCAATTGAAACATTGTTAGTGAGATTGTTGAGCTTGATTTGATGCAGTTAGTTTCTTTTCTTTTTTCTTTTTCCAATTTTGTAGACATTTATTTTTTTAACATTGTTAAATTTATTGGAGTGACTTTGGTTGGTAACAATTAAATTGTTTCCAGGTGTACATTTCTACATTATATTGTCTATGCATTGCATTATGTGCTCAGCACCCAGAGTCAGCTCTCTTTTCATCACCATATATTTGATGCCCCCTCCCGACTCTGTCCACCACCTCCACCCCCTACTTTTCCACCCACCTTCCCCTTTACCCTCAGGTTCCCCTATTGATTGTGTCCATGAGTCTTTGTTTCTTTCAGTTTTATGTTCCACCTATAAATGAGGTCATATGTTTCTTGATTCTTTCAGTCTGACAGTTGTTCATTTTGATGAGATTTGACAATTGTATATATATTAGGTTTCTCAGCCTTAGCACTATTGACATTTTTGGAGAAAATTCTTTGCTGTAGGAACCTGTCCTGTTCATCCCTGGCATCTACCCATTGGATAACAGTAGCAATCCCCTAGTCTGACAGTCAAATGTTTCTAGACATTCCCAAATGTCCCCTGGGAAGCAAAATCACTCCTGGTTGAGAACCACTAATACACACCTATGTAGCTACTACCCAAAAAGAAGATAGAGATCAAATCCATTCTTCTAAATTTCCCTTCAGGACTTTTTGTTAATCCCCCCAACTCGCTGTCTCTAATTTCTATAATCATAGATCTAGTTTGCCCATATTTGGACTTTGTATAAATTAAATCATACAGGTGTACTCCTTTTCTGCCTGGTCTCTCTCACCCAACATGATGTATTTGCGATTTATTCATATTATTGCATTTATCAGTGCTTTGTTCTTTTCTTTTTTTAATTGCAAAATAGTGGTCCATTTTATGAATATACCATAATTTGTTAATATATTTGGCTGTTGATGCATACTTAGGTTGTTTCTGATTTAGGGCTATTTGGAGTAAGGCTGCTGTAAATATTCTGGTCAAGTCTTTTTGTGGACATGTTTTGATTTTTGCTAGTAAATATCTAGGAATGGAATTGCTGGCTTGTAGGGTAGATGTATGGTTAGCTTTTAATGAACTGCCAAACAATTCTGCAACATGGCTATGCCATTTTACACTTCCATTTACACTACTATGTATGAGTATTGCAGTTCCATATCACCAGCAACATCACCACCATTGGAGTTATCAATCTTTTTTATTTTAGCTATTCTGGTGGGTATCTCATGATTTTTGCTTGCATTTTCCTGATGACAAAAGATATTGAGCACCTTATCAAGTGTTTTTTAATCATTTATCTTTTTTTCTAACATACTAATTCCTTTTATGATTGAGTCATAGGACTTTCCATTATATCTGTCCCCCCACCCTACACCCCAATAACAGGTTCAAGTTCTACAGGAAACTGCTGCGGTTCCTCAGGGACTGAGAAACCTTTTGCCATCAGAATAAATGTGGTCTAAATTATCAAAACTGCTGTAAAATATGCCCTTCTGTTTTTAGTTTTCTTCCCTGTTTCCAAACATACAGTGAGGTTATAGCGTATTTTCCTTTAGTGAGGTCAGAAATACCTCTCCTAATTAGCCAGGCAAATATACCTACTTGTATTTGGGGTAGCTTTCCAAAGCCCACGGGCTCTGCACAGCAATACACCCTACTTTGTCCTTCCACAGCTTTGACAAACAAATTAACAGCAGGGACCTGTCTCACACATGGCAGTGAGTCACCTTTATAATTCCATGCCCAAGGGAATTTCTTAGTGAACCTTTTTCTGGAAACATTTTTTCTTTTTACTCATACAGAAATGTCTTTACCTACTTAAAAAATTTTAAGTTCTTTATTTAGAAAGGTTCTTTTTTCCATCTCAGTTCTGATAACAGAAACTGAGAATGTATGGTGTTTGCAAATATCAGGATATAGGTAGATGGCTTAGTGTAAAAAACCACCTGCTACTTGAAACGTAACTCTTGAGTCCAGAGGCCACGGATAGAGTTGTATAGGGGGTCTTTGAAGGTGTATAATGGGTAGTACTCCTAGAGGTTCAAACTGAGATATTGACATTATCCACACCTTAGAAATTCTGCTCTGATTCTGGGATTACTGACTAAACCAAGCGTGTCCAACCTGCAACCTAGGGGCTGCGTGCAGCCCAGGAAAGCTTTGATTGTAGCCTGACACAAAAACGTAAACCTTTTTAAAACATTGAGTTATTTTTTGGTTGTTTTTTGTTCGTTTGTTTGTTTTTGTGATTCTTTTTTTAGCTCATCAGGTATAGTTACTGTGAGTGTGTGTTATGTGTGGCCCGAGACAATGCTTCTTCCACTACGGCCCAGAGAAGCCTAAAAATCGGACATCCTTGGAAACCACGCTTGTCCAACCTGCGGCCCACAGGCAGCCCAGGACGGCTTTGAATGTAGCCCAACACAAATTCGTAAACCTTCTTAAAATATTATGGGATTTTGGACTTTTTTTGTTTGTTTGTTTGTTTGTTTGTTTTTTAGCTCCTCAGCTATTGTTGGTGTTAGTGTGGCCCAAGACAATTCTTCTTCCAATGTGGCCCAGAGAAGTGAAAAGCTTGGACACCCCGGATCTAAACCTTGGGTCTTTGATGCATGAAAACTATTTGGCTGAATTTACAATGATTCAGCCCTTCATAAATATATCCAACATGTATCATATCATTAACTAGAAAGAAGAGTCTGACTGACTGTTCATCAAGATACTCTGTAAAACGATGCAAATGACTAAATGGATATGTGTGGGACCTATAACTACTCAGTCATTAGTGTATTTACCATATGGACAGGACTTTTGTATTGATTCTGCTGTGCTCTCAGAACTATTTCATTCGGTATTTATATTTAAAGATAAAGCCTATAAACACAATTTGAGAAATGTCCTGTTTTCCATTGATTTAGGGGTAAAAGTTTATTTGAAAAGAAAAAAATACATGGTTTTTAAATTTCCCCAAATTTTCTTGAGGCTTTTATCTCTATGAGGTAAGTGGAAACAAATGGAAAATGAATGAAAAATGAATGGAAAAGGGCTTATGATACAATGGGGTTCCTCCAGTAAGGAATTTTGGACAACCAATACCCAGTATGAGTTAATCATATAATATCTCATTTTGTTTCTCAATCACCCTAGGTTCATAACTCCAGTGTGATGCTAATAAACAAACATGGAGAGAAAAGTGTTGGGGGGGCAGGTTAGATCAGTGGGATATGAATCTTTTCGTTCTGACAACCCTATGAAGAAACATATGTAGACTGGGCTCCTCACTCAAGTCCAGTGATTCCTCTTATGGCCATCAGCCACCTTGTCCTCTTCAAACTTCTTCCAGGTAACCCATGGCACTGACCATCTGCAGGGCACTTTGCTGTCTTTTGTTTTTGTTTATAACTTATGAAAATTTTCAAATATTAATGTTTTCTCTAATAAAGAGATTAGTATAATAAAATGGAACTTAGCTACCGGTATTTTCTCTTATTTCCAATGGGAAAGGGGCTTTCTTTGCTTTTAGTTTCTGTCCAACAAAATAATTTGTTGCTAAGGTGGTCTATTTCTAGCTTCTCCTCTTTAGCTAACTAGACAAAAGATTAATCTCTGAGTAGTTTAGGATCCAGCTTCTAAATAGGCTATGAGGGTGCTTGAAGCAGGGTGTTTTCTCTCTGCACTTTGAAAAGGGAACATGGTGGCCTCCACAGGGCGGTGGCTTGTATGTGTATACATGAGATACCATATCCAAAGAGCTTCATAAGCAGTAAGGCAATCACTAGATGTGACCTCTAAATACCATTCCCCACTAAAGGGACCAGGCTCCTTGGGAAAATGGCTGACTCTGTGTCTGGGATAAGAAATGTATAAGATGAAGCTGAATCCTGTTTTAGCAGAAAGAAAAAAACTTAAGACTCTCAGTTACCCAGCGCCTACGAGGATTGGTAGATGCCAGATAAATGTAAGTAGACTCTTTGTTAACTGGGTCTCAAGCAACTGGCAAAAAAATTTTGACAGTTGCTGGAGAGTGCTGGTTGCCTGAGTTCTGGTTAATGGAGAGTTTATCAGAAACACTAGTATTATGTCAATAGGACATTGTCTCCAAGTTGAAGAGCTTCTCACAGATCATCAATAAGAATATGAATGCAGTGGATTAAAGCATACCAAATGTATTTTAAATCCATGAGGTTATAATGACACTAAAAACATAGTTAACGAATTCCAGTCTATGAAAAACCCTACTGAACAAAAGATCTGATTTCTTCAGAAAAAAGAAAAGAAGAGGAACTTAAGATTTAAAAGAAACTTAAAAGATATAAATCAATCCTAAAACTTAGTTCATATTTGGATTCTGATTTAAACAAACACCCACTGTGGAAATATTTTATCAGTTAGGAAAATTGATTGCTGAATGGATATTTGATTATGTTAAGGAATTATTAATATTTTAGATGTGATCATAGCAGTGTGGTTTTTTATGTTATTATACTCCTCTTTTCAAGATACATATTGAATTACCTATATACAAAATCAGAGGTCTGGAGTTTGCTTCAAAAGAGTACTGGGGCAGTGGTTTGGATGATACAAAAATGGCCATGAGTTGGTAATTATTGTTTCTGGGTAATAACTGTGGACTTACTATGCTGTTCTCTTTATTAGAGAAAATGTTAATATATGAAAAGTTTCATAAGTTATAAACAGACAAACAAACAAACAGTTACATGCCCTGCAGGTGGTTGGTATCATGCTTAAACTGGCAGAAGTTTGAAGTGGGCAAGATGGCTGATGGCTGTAAGAGGGATCACTGGACTTGAATGAGGGGCCCAGTCTTAGTGGATTTATTCACAAGTTTGTCAGAATGAAAAGATTCATATTCTGCTGGTCTAACCGTCCCTCAACATTTTTCTCTCTATGTTTGTTAGCATCAAACTAGTGTTATAAACCTAGGGTGAATGAGAGAAGAAATGAGATCATATATGCTTATCTCATACCAGGTAGTGGTTGTCCAAAATTATTTACTTGAGGGACCCCAATTAAAGCCCTTTTCCATTCATTTCTTATTCATTTTCCCATTTGTTTCTCATTTACCTTAGAAAGATGAAAGCCTCAAGGAAATTTGGGAAAATGTAAAAACTATATTTTTTTCAAAGAAATTTTTACCCCTAAGTGAATGGAAAATAGAGAGCGTTTCCCAAAAAAGTCTATAGGCCTATCCTTTTTTTTTTTTTTTAAATTTGTCTTAGTTGTTTTTGACAGAGACAGAGAGAAGGGGAAGGGCCCAGAGCAGTCTCCATAGTTGTAGATCATCAGTTTTTCAACATGGTTTCATTACACACAGGTGGGTGGAGGCCATGCAGGGCAAGAACCAGGCTGGAGGCCTCCGGAATGGGAAGCTCACCCCAGTTCAGCATATGGGTCCGCACAGTCCAGGGCCGGGATTCAATCCTTGGTCCCCAGGGCTGCAAAGCAAGTGATTAACCGGCTTCCCCTATAGACTTTATCTTTAAATATACTAAATGGAATATTTCTGAGAGCATAGCAGACTCAGTGGAATATTTATGTTCACAGCCTTTTAGCAACTTAGGTGTGCTAAGGAAACCTAAAACAATATATGAGATTCAAATGTTCTTTGCTCCCCTTCAAAGCATAATGTACTTTTTTAAAATTGTTTGAAAAAAGGTGAGTCGGGGGTGGGGGAGACAGAACAGTCTCCAACATCATTAGTTATGACATGGTTTCATTCCACACAGGTGGATGTGGGGTGGCACAGGGCAAGAATCGAACTGGGCACCTTCCACACCGGAGGCAAGAACCTTTGCTACCATCTGGTAGTTACCAATTGCGCTGCAGTTCAGCATATGGTTTTGCATGGGCCAGGGCTGGGATTCGATCCCCGGACCTCATGGTTGCAAGAAAAGAGCTCAACCTGCTGATCTACCCCAGCATTACGAAACATAATATGCATTTTTTCCCATGGCTTTATAACCTGCAAAGGTTGTAATCTTTCCTCTCAAGTCAAAACTTAGGTTTCTGTGTCTCCTTTCAGAACTTCTCTAATCCTGAAGAAGGGGTTTTACGTTTTGCTATAAAGGACCCTTAGCTATTTAATGTTAATTTTTTAGTCATGAATTTCAGACCCCATTTAGGCAGGTGGAAAAGGGCTTTTATCTGAGTTAGCATTTCAGATACCAGTATGGGGGTGTGGCAAAGAGATTGCCTATTTGAGTCTAGTCACAGACATTGGTGTACCGGGGTATCTCTGATACAATCCTTGATCAACAAGAGGCAGAGGGAAGCCCCTGTGTTACAGATGAAGAAACTAAGGCATGGGGGTGGAGGGAGGGTGGTAGGTGGAGGGATAGCTCAGCGGTTAAGTGCTTGCCTCCCAATCACAAGGTCCAGGGTACAATTACCAGCCCTAACACATGCAAAGACCCTAGTCCTTATGCTGGACTGCGACATAACTGGTAACCCACAGGGATGGCATGGTGGCGAGAGTTCTTGCCTCCCGTGCAGCAGCCCCAGTCCTATTCCTACCCTGCACAGCCACACATCCACCTATGGAACAAAACCATATCACAATTAATGATGTGCAACTATGGAGACTGCTCTGGGCCCTCTTTCCTTCTCTTCTTTTCTCCTTCTCTTCTTCTCTTCTCTTCTCTTCTCTTCTCTTCTCTCTTTCTCTCTCTCTCTCTCACCTTCTCTCAAACAATAAAATAGATCTTTAAAAAAGAAACTAAGGCATGAAGGCCAGGTTATTGGACTGTGTTGTCTCTGGAAAATACACATATTCTTTCTCCAATGCCAGACTGCCTTTTTCAGCTACACAATGTGCCAGGTCTGACTTGAACTGAAATATGCAGGTTCTTCAGTCCATCGATGGTACTTGCATTTCTGTGGAAAGGTGGCACATTCTGGACTCATGGTGAACTAGAGGCCAGCATTTTATTGCAATTAGCTGATTTTAAAGGATTCTGGTATTTCCCAAGAAAATATAGTGGAGCTTTAATCACTTCCAAATATTCAGTGTTCCAGTAGCAAGAAAATTCCTGTTCATATGGTAAATACACTAATGATTGAGTGGTTATAGGTCGTACCTGTATCCATCTCTTCACTCGCACCATTTTACAGATTATCTTGATGAATAATCAGTCAGACTCTTTCTTTCTAGTTAATGTTATGATACACATTGGATTTATTTATGAAGGACCTAATCATTGTAAATTCAGTCAAATAATTTCATGCATTAAAGACCCAAGGTTTAGACACTAATCCTAGATTCAGAGCTGAATTTCTAAGAAGTGGGTTATGTTGATACATGTTTAAATTTCTAGGAGTAATACGCACAACATACTTTCAGAGATCCTCCGCACAATCATATCAGTGGCCCCTGGGCTCAGAGTTATGTGTCAAGTAGCACTAAGCACTACTTTTACCCTAAGCCATCTACATTCTTATACTTGTTTTCTAAGATTTATTTTTATTGTGTTATTGACAGAGAGATAGAGACAGAGACAAAGAGAAGGGGGAGGGCCCAGAGCAGTCTCCATAGTTGTAAGTCATTAGTTTTTTATATAGTTTCACTCCACAGGTGGGTGCGGGCCTATGCAGGGTGGGATCAGGGCCAGGGGCCTCCCGAAAGAACTGAACTGGAAACACACCCCAGTTTAGCATATGGGTCTGCACAGGCTGGGTCCAGGATTCCATCAATCCTTGGACCCTGGGACTGCAAAACGAGTGCTCAACCCACTGAGCCATCCCAGCATTTCCTACATTCTTATATTTGCAAATGCTATAGGTTTGCGGTTTTTTTCTCAGGTGCAGTATCTGCAATTTCAGTACCTGATACTAGTAGATGTTATTGTAGGATAGTGTAAGCAAAAGGGAACCTTATTTAAGCCCTGGATATTTTATATATGCAAGCCATTTGTGCTTCATCCTTTAAAAATAGTTAAACTAGAATTCATTCATGAATAGCTGACAGAGAATAAAGATGCATCAGCAGCAATATTTAAACTACATAAAGCATTTAGATATAATTATATTACTAATAAGCTCATCCATTTATTGAGGGCCTCAGTTGTCCAGGGGCCTGCCGGGCCATTTATGTACCACTACTTTATTACAAAGCCCCACAGCCACTGGTCAGCAAAACTGGAGGGAGCTGAGGCTTAGAGTAGCCATTCAGCTTATAGGCATTAGGGAGGGGATTCAATCTCAACGTTCCCTCAGTCTAGAGCCTTGATATTTGCTCTCATATGGCCTGTGGCTGCACAACAGTATTGTCTTCTCCCACTAATCTGTTTTTAATTTTCTCTGTTCCATATAATTTGTCTCCAACTTCCCAATCTTTCCATATCAGAGTTCACCTTTCTGCACCTTTCTAATATCCACCTTCTTCTGGCTTCTCCTGGAACTTTGATGGTGGGTGAAGTTCACACTTAACACTTTGAACACTGAGAGCCCTTGATCACTGCATGCCCTTTTCTAGTCCCAAACCCTAAGCTGTTCTTGACTTAGAGAAACTTCATGAGCAGTTCTGTATAAAAGAATCCCTTTTTACTTTGTGTGTGCCTTAAAGTGAAAAAGCTGAGGCTTGTGATAAAAAATCACATAGCATCGTCCTCTTCAGTGTGTTCCCCTGTCAGTAAGAGTTTATTTTCTTTTAATTTTGTCATTTTAAATCCTCATAAGCCAGTCTCTATCCTTCCTTTAAAATAAGTAGATTAGTTGCAATTTTGTGATTCCTGTTTATTTCCCAAAACTCCAAATAACAGGCTTCAGAAATAAATGATGTGTATTTTAAAATGAATATACTAGCATGTTTTTCTTTGAAGATTAGCATGTGTTTAAATATTATATTTTAAAAGGAATGCTTAAGTAGTAATTAATGTCTAAGGAAAACAAGCATCTGGTTACAATTTGACCCCTTTCTGGCCACTTCTTAGCTGTTATTTCATTATTCCACGTCATAATCTTTTTTAGTGAACAGACTAAACTATAACAATATAATTCATCCTGGTTTCTAAACTATGGACAAATTTCTTTTCTGAGATTTCAGGCCAGTCTTATCTGTCCTGTTGGCTCTCTTCATTTGCCAGTAGCTTTCTCTTCTAACCAAAGAATTATTTTCCCTTTATTGGAAGGGCTTTAATTTGCCATTCTATCTCTTTGCTTTTCTTCTTCCATCTAATCCAAAAGAAGTAATCTACTTTCTTTGTTAGAAACAGAGTGCCTGCATTATTCCAACTGCTCCTAGCTTCAAATTGGAATAGTATGGACTCTTTCTTCAGCTAGAGCTACTATAGCAATTGTCTCTCACCACAATTAGGTGGAAGGGAGCTTTTATAATGGAATGAACACTAGGCTCTGAAACAAGGACCTGGCTGCAAACCCAACCTTGTTTTACAAGCGTAGATAGCAAGGAGCAAAAAAGTTCCTTGACTTCTCTAAGCTCCTCATTTATAATTTGAGGACAATTAAGTAAGATTTTTAATTCAAGTGGATTTTGTAAGGATTCAGTGAGATGAGACCATAATTGGCACTTAATTTCTTCACTGCTTAAGAAAAACATATTAACATTTAGTAAAGAGCTTATACAAACTATTTTTAAAAAGTAAACCACCCTGTTGGGGAGTAAAGAAAAAGAGTTGAATTCACAATTTACCAATTCACAAGAAAAACAATTACTAAACAAACATTTGTGAAAACGTTTGAACTCATAGCAATTAAATTAAAAAAGCATTGAGATGTCATTTTTCTTTTATTAAATTCACACTAACTTATTGAAAAGACCTAATGCTGGCACCATTGCCAGTTGATACAGCTCATTGGGAAAAGATGCTTCAAATTATGATAGTGATATCTTCAAATCTAATAATTCCATTTTAGGGACTCTAGTCTAAGGGAATATTCTAAAATATGGAAAAAAATCTATAAACATGACAATAATTATTTTATTATTACTCATGATCTTAACAAACCTGGCAACATCTTATATTTGTAATATATTAAGTTATGATGGAAAATTTTACAGCTTTTAAAGTAAGAAGAAAGACTTATTGAGCAGCATGTAAAAATGTCTATAATGTAACAAATATATATATATGATCATCAGTATGGAAAAATGCATCATAAAGCTATATGATAATAGACCCAAATAATAATTATGTTAGGGTATTGAGGCATATATTTTCTTTTTTTCCTGTTTCCCCAAATTTTTTATAAGGTAATATTACTTTTAAGATTAAACCTAGAGGGAATGCCGAGCTAGCTCAGCGGTTGAGTGGTTGCACCACAATCATAAGGTCCAGGGTTCTGTTAGTAGCCCCGGCCTGTGCAAACCCATATGCTGAACTACATACAGCGCAACTGGTAACCATTGGGATGACTTGGCGGCAAAGGTTCATGCCTCCCATTCAGAAGGTCCCTGGTTTGGTTCGCATCCTGAGCGGCCGGGCCCCACATCCACCTGTGTGGAATGAAACCGTATCACAATTAGTGATGTTACAACTATGAAGATTGCTCTGAGCCTTCCCCCTTTCTTGTCCCTTTCTCTCTCTCACTTACCTTCTCTCAAACAATAAAATATCTTTAAAAAAAAAGTTTTAAACCTAGTGTTTTAGTCTAATGTATTCAGTCTGAAAGAAAAATACTTACTGATTGCCTATTATGTGTCTGGAAAATTTGCTATGGCATTTTGGGTTTAAAAAAAAATGCCAACATTTTTATTATTTACTCGAGGTCAATAAAAAAGGAAAATATTATGTTTCATGGACTATTTAGAGTAAGTATTATATTTTATGCACAACCTAAGTTTTAAGGTGCTATTGTGTCTAACCTAAGTGTTTAATGCTAGGCTGTCAGCCCAACCCATGTTAAGTATAAATGATGTTCTGTCTCACTGTAACCATCTGCTTTAGGATTCATTCCAAATTAACTTCCTGGCTTTCTCAGGGTCATCCCACTGAGGAAAATGGAATCTTAGTGATATACTGACCGGAGAATATCAGTGTGAACAAGACTTTAGATAACGCATGTCAGAACTACATCTATAGCTAACTGAATTGAAGTAAGCTAGACAAGATCATTTCCCAAGTATTACAGCATGATTTTTAGTTGAAATTTTTATTGTAATAGTTGTAGAATCACATGTAGTTGTGAGAAATAATACAAAGTACCCCTAGTACACTTTTCCCAGTTGGTAACATTTTGCAGAACTATACAATATCACAGGCAGGATATTGGTATATGTGTGTGTGAATGTATGACATTCTATACAACTGTATCACCTGTATATGTTTGTGTTCTCACCACCACAGGCAAGACACTGAACAGTTCCATTAGTACAAAGACCTCTCTAGTTGTCCTTTTATAATCTTGCCCTCGCTACCTCCCTACCATACTTAACCCCTAGCAACCACTACCTTGTCCTCTGTTTGTGAAATACTGTCATTTCCAAAATGTTATATAAATGAAATTATATAGGATGTAATCTTTTGAGATTGGCTTTTTTACCTCAGCCTAATTCCCTGAATATTCTTATTCTTTCTAGCTGTTGCATATATTAACAATTTGCTGCTTCTTAATTGCTGAGTAGTATTCCACTGTTTGGCTCTACCATGGTTTAACCATTCATCTGAGCTGATTCCAGTTTTTGGCTATTTAAATAATGCTTCTGTGTACATTTGTATACAGGTATTTATGTGAACATAAAGTTTTCTCTGGGATAATGTCCAAGACTTCAATTTCTGGATCATATATTATAATAATGACATGTTTAGTTTTAAAAGAAACTGCCAAATTGTTTTTTAGAATGTTTATATCATTTTTTATTCCCTCCAGCAATGTACAGGAGATTTTGTTTCTTTGCCAGCTTTTGGAGCTATCAAGGTATCCTATTTTGAAGTCAAATTTGTGATAATTTTCTTTATCAAAATTAATTAAATAATTTGGCTAAAGAGACATATAGAGTAACTACATTTAGAAAAGAAAACCACATCAGGGTATATAAGGAGCTACACACACTTCCACCCCCACCCCCATGCTACCCTCTACACACAAATTCATTCAATTAACTCATTACAGACTAACCTTACACGTTAGGTCAGGTTGAGATATTTGGCCACTTCAGTCTCTAGGTAACTTAACAAACAGGACCTAGCTTTTCTTTTGTAGATGTTGGGCCCAATCTCCTTTATCAATATCAGGAAATAGGGCTGAACATAATTTGTTTCTTTCTGGACCAGTGTCTTCAGTTTGTATGGGTTTAGAAATGAAATCACTGGATTAGGAGTTAGCAGGCCTATCTATGTTTGAGTCTCTCTTCTAATTAGCTGTGTCACTGTGTCCGTTTCCTTCTCCAAGGTTGTTTAGCTATATAAAATAGTTGGAGTAGTAGACCAATGGGTCTCATACTCTAGTGTGCAGTAGAATCACCTAGAGGACCTATTAAGATACCAAGTGCTCCATTCTACCCCTAGAGTTCCTGATTGAGCAGGTCTAGAGCAGGACACAAGAATTTGCCTAACAAATTCCCTGGTGATGCCAGTGAAATGACATGAGATGTCCATGAAAACCACTAGACTAGATTACACAAAAATGTGCTTTGGGCCCAACAATCAGTACCAACCCTTCACCCTCCAAAATATTTAAAATTTGTTTTCTGATTGAATAAATTATGCATTTGTCCTTTTTTATTTTTTCCTTAAGTGATATTATAGTGGACTATAATGCAACCAATAAAAATAACATAGAAGAATATTCATTGTCAAGGATAGATTACCACAGTATATTAGATTAAGAAAAAACTGTATAAAACAGCACATATAGAAATTTTGAGTTATACTTAGAAAATAAAAGTCTATAAAGATATGTCTATAACATTAATAGCTGTTATCACTGAGTAATGAAGTTGCAAAATTTTTATTTTGTATGTGCTTGTCTATGTTTTCTAATTTCCCTATAATTAGAATACCAATAAATCGGTTATTAAATCAAAAAATACTGTCAACAATACAAGTCTTGATTTCTCTAAGGTTTAA
>PVKE010009750.1:0-44021 GCA_004027555.1 Craseonycteris thonglongyai | reverse complement strand
ATGACCTTAACAGACACTTCTCTCGTGAAGACATACATATGGCCAACAGATATATGAAAAAATGCTCCACTTCACTAGCAATTAGGGAGATGCAAATAAAAACCACAATGAGATACCATCTTACACCTGTTAGAATGGCTATAATCAACAAGACAAGGGCTAACAAGTGCTGGAGAGGCTGTGGACAAAAAGGAACCCTTATACACTGCTGGTGGGAATGTAAACTGGTACAATCACTATGGAAGGCTGTATGGAGATTCCTCAAAAAGTTACGAATGGAATTACCATATGACCCAGCCATCCCACTACTGGGCATCTACCCAAAGAACCTGAAAACCTTAATCTTTAAAGATGTTTGTACCCGCATGTTCATCGCAGCACTGTTCACAGTGGCCAGAACATGGAAACAACCAAAATGCCTTTCGATAGACGACTGGATAAAGAAGATGTGGTACATTTACACAATGGAATACTACTCAGCGATAAGAAATGATGAAATACAGTCATCTGTGGCAACGGATGGACCTAGAGACCATCTTATTAAGCGAAATAAGTCAGAATGAAAGAATCCGGAAAAATATGACCTCACTTATAGGTGGAATATAAAACTGAAAGTTACAAAGACACAGAGACCTATGGACACACCCAATAACTTGGTGATTGCCTGAGGGAAGGGGAGGATGGGGGAGGGAGACAGGGAGGGGAGGTGGGAGAGGGCACCAGCATTATGGACACACTCAATGGTTTGGTGTTTACCTGGAGAGGAGGGAGGAGGTGGGAGGGAGAGTTGTGGGGGGAGGGGGGAGTGGGCACCAGATATATGGTGTTGGAGGGGGACTTGATTCTGGGAGCTGGGCACATGATGCGATGCATGGGTGATGTGATGTGGAGTTGTACATTGGGAAACTGTCTGATTGTTACCAACCAATGTCACTAAATTTCATTAAATCAATGTCATTAAATTTAATAATAAAATATAATAATATTAAAAAACAAACAAACAAACAACAAAAAATATTACTAAGGGTAATGCTTGAGAAATTTGAAACAGAATGAAAACCATGAGATATATTTTGTCAATTGAACATTTTAACTTCTTATAAGATATTTTAACTTGAATAAGTATTTTAAAATTAAAATAGAATTGTTAGCTGTTACTTCTTTTAAAAAATAAAGAACTAATTATTACTGGTTACCACATGAATATTTCTAAAGATTATTCTGTTAGATGGAAGAATTTTTAGATACTGTGTATCAAATAACTAGGTATACCAGTGGTCCACTATATAACGCAATCTGTCTAATCTTTGAGAGCCTGACTTTATAGCCCACAGTAGGATTGCATTGGCTGAAAGCTACCTCCAAGGCAGAGGAAGCATAAACTTTCAGGAAACTGATAAGGAAACTCACAGAGGGTAATTATTTAAGAGAAAGTGTAAGTTGATAAGGGAGAACTGATAAGAAGCCGAACCCTTTTCAGCTTTTTGGAGATGGGTACACTGGCCCAGTAGTGGGGATTTAGGAAGGGCATGGACAGAATTTATTATGGGTTGAATTAGGGAGAAAAGCTGTTAAGCACTAGTTATTCCTTAAGAGATTCTTGCTTGCATGACTTCTCAGCTCTGGTAGATTCATAGCTCTTTGAGGATATGAACCTTTTACTCATCATTCTCTCTCTGTGTGTACACTCATGTGTGTTTTCTATACCTAAAATAGTACTCAAAATCAAAATAAAGAAATAAATAAGTAAATTCAAATAAAATTGAAAAAAAAAATTTTAAATTCCACTGGACATTTAGTAATTTGCAAGGGTGTCTTAAAGGGAATACTTTCATATAATGTTGAGGTACAGGATAAAATAAATCATCCCTCTCCTCTCCTGTATAAGAATATCCCAAGAAGTAAGTTCAAACTACATGATTTCAAGAGAAAGTAAAAATTCAGAACTATTGTGATCTGAAGAAAAATATATAAAAGGAAGGAATATTTTCAATACTCTCTAAGCAATTTTCAAACAGGCATTTAAAGATTCTGTCCCAGTGTCTTTAATCTATGACTAAATGAAATTGTTACTTTGTTATCTTCCATCAAGAGACAGTTGAGGTTTGGCTTTTATTATCTGCACGTTGGCAGCTCTTCTGTCCATTTTATGAGAAACACACCACTTTTGTCAATAGGAGAAATTTGAATGACATGGGAATCCTTGGAGGTCTAACCTCACTTACCTCTCCCCAAATAGATGTGAGAATTTTTTTTGTTTGGAGCAGAGTCCAATAAAAAGACAGAACTTCTGAGGAAAATGAAAAAATTGATCTGAAATGAAAAAGAAAGTGAGAGAGAGGGAGACTTCTGATTCAGGAGAAACAGCATAGAAAATTTCTGACTATAAACTGCAAGATTTGGTTTGATTTGGCAGATGTTTCTATATTAAAGGGCAAGTAAGTTTTCTTGCATCTCAATTTCCATATCATTTCTTGTACTTAGCTTCCTGGTGTGGAAAAAATTACACGTACTTTCTCATAAGAAAAGGTTTATTTTTGTGAAACACAAAGCAGTTATAACTTCTGGCTACTTCAAGAACCAACGAGCATTTTATTAATGTGTAATAAATATATATTCAATTTTGAATGCAATTTTTAAAATAAAAATTTTGAGAGAGATTATGAAAAACAAAATGTTACATGTGGGAAGGCCGGGATGGCTCAGCGGGTTGAGCGCTCGCTTTGAAGCCCCGAGGACTAAGGATTGAATCCTGGCTCCGGCCCAGGCGGACCCACATGCTGAACTGGGGAGTTCCCACAGTTCAGTTCTCTAGCTGTCTCTGTCTCTGTATCTCTCTCTCTTTCTGTCAAAAAGAAAATAAAATAAAAATAAATATGCACCGAAGATAAAATAATTACTCTCTATAAATATAAAAAGAATTAAAAAAAAGTTACATGTGAAAATATTTTGTGAATTCACTATATAGGTTGATTTATCAATTAGGAAAATATTTTAATTTATTAGGTTATAATAAAACATCATAATATTATCAAAACATAATTTTCTTCATTCAATTATTTTTCCTAATTTCTGTATTTATCATTAGAACTTTCATCAACCTGAGAAACAACCATATCTTGTTACTGTTCTACATTTGAAGTTCCAAATTTATGAAAAAAGTATGGGGAAGCCGGGATGGCTCAGTGGGTAAAGCGCTCACTTTGCAGCCCCAGGGACCAAGGATCGAATCCCGGTCCCGGCCCATGTGGACCCATATGCTGAACTGGGGAGTGCCCCCAGTTCAGTTCTTACTGGGGTGACACCCCCCGGCCCAGTTCCTGCCCTGTGCTGTTCTGCGCCCACCTGTGGAATGAAACTATGTGGAAAAACCAATGATATGCAACTATGGAGACTGTTCTGGGCCCTCCCCCTTCTCTCTGTCTCTGTCTCTGTATCTCTCTCTCTCTGTCAAAAACAATAAAAATAAATCTTTAAAAAAAAAATCTTAAAAAAAACAAAAGTAAGACGAGCAATAGTAAGGCAAGAAGCACATAAAAATGAGAACCACATCATAAAATACATGATTAAGAAGTTCAAATGGTTTCAAAGTGCATAAAAAAGACAGATCATGTGACAAAGAATGGCCACACAAGCTTTTATAGAAAAAGTGGATGTAAGCAGACTCTTGAAATGCTGACTGTATTTTCATTTATGAAGACAGAGTTGATTCTAGATAATAGGAGAAGAACCTGAGAATGAAAAGTAGGCATGACTTGACTGAAGGTTAGAAATAGCACCCATCCTTAAAATCTCTCATTTTTGCTTCTTTTTTGTTAATTTAACTTACCCTTTAACACAAACCAAATAAGCAAGAGCAACAAAAATACCTGGTTGCTTTAAAATTTCATGTGACTTTTACAATTACAATTACAATTTTCAATATATATTTTCCCAAATTAAAAATCAACTTTATCACAACTTTACTTTTATTCATTATTACTGCATCTACACACATGTCTACCCACGTGGTACTTTAAAACAGTATGCAGTGCTTAACAAGCAGGTAATTTGGTGTCTCTGAAGCAAACGACATACCTACTTTTCCACTAAAGACTCCAAAGGTCAGAATGGTTTCTAGAAACATAACTCTTGTTCTTCATAAAAGCTGATTCTGTCTCCATATTCCAATATTTTTAATAATTATTTCTCTTTCTTCTATTTTTGGAGGTCTCCTTTTCACTGTGTCTGTTATATTCCTTATGTTCCCCTTTCCTTTCATTCTTTGGTTTCTCCAAGCTGTCGTCTGGTTATTTTATTTCACCCATTCTTCCTTCTGCAGTGTCTAATCTATTCTTGAACACTATCATTGGGTTCTTAATCTGTTTTCGCTTTGTTCAATTCTAGAATTTTCATTTAATTCCATTTTCTAGTTTCTAGTTCTATGTGAAATTCTTCTTTTTGACATTGAACGTATGATCTCCATTGGGTCTTTACCCCTGCCCCCCTTTTTTGTGTGCTGTTTTCTAAAGATTTGGGCACACCTCGTCATTACTGGTTTTTTTGAAAAATTGCACGTATAATTTGAAACCCTGGGAGGTACTTTCTTCCTCTAGTGATGTTAGGGTAAGAACAAATGATCTTAAATCCAAAAAGGACATGAGATGATTTGAAATTGGCTTTCATTCCCTAACGGTTGATTAACTCTATTTCACTTTTGTTCCAAATGGTAGCTCTTAAGAACCTTGGTTAAAAGCCTGAGGTGGGGTACTAGGACCATTCTACTTTGGTGGGCTCTGAACTACTTTTGTTTCCTCAGCCTTTCTGACATTGTTGGACTTGGATAAGACTACTATCTGAGATTTGGCAAATACTCTAACAGATAATGTGGTATGCAACATCGATTATTACACTAGGTTCCTCTTGCTCCTGCAATATTCACCCCTTATATTTTCATTCTTTGGTGGTTCTATGATGCTTTCAAGTAGTTTATTAATACTTTTTAAATGTATAAAGTTTTCCTAACTTCTATTGGCCAGAGGATTTATCTCATAAAAACTAATCTGTCATGGCTTGAAATGGAAGTTTCTCCTAGTTCTTATTTTTGTTTTCACATTTTTATGACTCCCTTGATAGTATTTCATCATGATAATACTCTCTTTTCTCTTCTGAAAACACTAAGTGGATACAATGAAAAGTTTTTCTCTGGTTCTTAAGATAATTCTTTTTTTTTTTTTTCTTTTTCAAAATTGTTCAAATATTTATTTTTTTAATGCTGTATCTTTCATCTGTTTTAAATCACTGTGCTTTTCTATGCATAATCATCATTGTTTTTGAAGATCTATTTAGATTTAGTATTTTCTTACAGCTAAGGTGAGTTGGTGGTTCTTAGTTACCCTTACTGTACACTGAGATTTTGTTTGTTAACCCCATTTCAAATTTGTAACCTGAGGATCTGGCTGAAGTATAGAGAACTGTGCTCAGCTTGAAATTCTCAGAAAGCATGGCTAACTCAGAGTTCACCTGCTGAAAAGCCCAATTAATATAATAAAGGCAAAATGTATGCATGAGTGTTGCTCCTCTGAGAGAATGGGCTATGACGGAACAATGGGAGCATGCCTGCTTACTTCAGTTCATGGCATTTACGTGCCTTTATGTTTTATATTATATTGGTGTCTAGAAAATGAACAAAACAGTTTATCACTTTGCTTTAAAATGCACTTATTGCTCCTCTTACTCCAAGTGTAAGTTATTTAATCTTATTAATTCTTAGGATAAACCTATGGTATGAGTACTATTATTATTTCCTAAGAAAGTCATAAATAATAAGTAAATTAATATACACAAAGCACTTTGCTTGGGTTCTCATGTTTCATGAGTTAATACATGTTAGAGTCCTTTATGTTATTTGTCATTTTTATTGATATATTTTTTAAAGATTTATTTTATTTTATTATTATTATTTTGTTGTTTGTTTTTTACAGAGAGAGAGAGAGAGAGAAAAATGCAGAGACAGAGAGAGAACTGAGCTGGGGGAACTCCCCAGTTCAGCACATGGGTCTGCACGGGCTGGGGCCAGGATTCGATCCTCGGTCCCCAGCACTGCAAAGTGAGGGCTTAACCTACTGAGCCACCCCGGCTTCCCCTTTTTTTATTTTTTGACAGAGACTGATAGCGATGAAGAGAAAGGGGAGGGCCCAGACCAGTCTCCATAGTTTTACGTCACCAGTTTTTGACATGGTTTTGTTCCATACAGGTGGGTGGCCACTGCACAGGGTGGGAACTGGGCTGAGGCCTCCTGCATGGAAAGCACGCCTCAGTTCAGCATTTGGGTTTCCGCAGACTAAGGCCAGAATTCTATCCTCGATCCCTGGGGCTGGAGAACAAGAGCTTAACCACTGAACCCTCCCAGCTTCCCTTTATTGATATACATATTTTTAAAGATTTATTTTATTGTTTTTCACAGAGACAGAGAGAGACAGAGAGACACAGAAGTCTCCATAGCTGCAAGTCATCAGTTTTCAATATGGTTTTGTTCCACACAGGTGGATGGGGGCCATACAGGGCAGGAACAGGGCTGGGGGCCTCCTGCATGGGAGGCACGTCCCCCTGAGCCAGGGGCCAAACCAGGGGATGAGAATCAAACTAGGGGCCTTCCACATGGGAAGCACACCCCAGTTCAGCATGAGTCTACACAGACTGAGGCCGGGATTTGATCCTCAGTCCCCCAGGTTTCAAAGTGAGCACATGACCAGCTGAGCCATCTCGGCTTCCCCTTTATTGATATTTTTAATGTACCTTTTCTCAATAGGATTGGAGACACACAGAGTTTGGGACAAGAGAAATCCAAGAACCCAGGCAAAATTCAGTTCT
This sequence comes from Craseonycteris thonglongyai, assembly GCA_004027555.1. Classification (NCBI taxonomy): domain Eukaryota; kingdom Metazoa; phylum Chordata; class Mammalia; order Chiroptera; family Craseonycteridae; genus Craseonycteris; species Craseonycteris thonglongyai. The sequence continues at coordinate 37,169 of PVKE010009750.1, read as the reverse complement.
TAGGTAGATGGCAAATGCACCACATTTCCAGAGTGAAACAATCTCTTCTTCCTGAGTGCTTATTTCTAATAGAGCAGCACTCTAACGAGACACATCTTTGAGAGATGCATTTGAGATTGCATTGGTGGAAATGGGAAATGCACTTTTTATAAAAGTGTCAATATAATTTCAGCTTACTGGTCTGTGTTAGATGAGTAGGTGGATTATGTGTGCATACCATATTAACTCCAGGTAAGTTTCCTTGTGATGACTGTGTACTTTCTAAAACTGAAGCCAAATTTGGAGATAATTTTCATAGTAAGGATAAAAATACCATTATTTCCTTGTCAATATCTAAGGTATATTAGTCAGCAAAATTATATTATGAATATCCATAAGGGAAACTACAGCCTTACATATGCGTGAATAAGAACTAAGTTCTGATGTCTCTTGTATTGAGTGGACTCTCATATATTAAATAAAATGGCTTACACAGCAAGTATAAGAAGAGCTTTTTATTTCTAATATGCTGTTCTTAGCAGAATTAACTGTCATCCTATAGAATGTTAATGAATCATAGAAAAACAACCTTGTTAGTAGCATATTGCATGGTGAGCTCTAGAAATCCTAAAAGTGTCTCTGTAAAAAGAAAAAAATTATGAAGAATTTTTAGTTAGTAGGTCTTATAAGAAGCAAAATATTCAACCACATGCAATTCATGTTGCAAGTCTGAAAATACTGTTCGTAGAGTTTTTATTATTGTAGTTGTAAAACTCTTTGTTTAATGCCAGATTCTTATGCTAGACTGTGAACTACTTGTGAGCCAAAGCCATGTCTTACTGTTCAGCACTGTATCCCTTATTTCTGGCATAGCGCCTAGAACTTGAAAGGCACATATTAAATGTTTTAGGGAGTTAATAAAAAGTCAAACAGAAAATAGAAAAGAATGACTAATATATATTGAATGAGATTTCACTTAGAAAAAAATTATATATGTGGAACTAAAAAAAAAATCTACGTTATGATTACTAAGCATGGGGTTTACAGTGTAGTGCCTTAGAAAGTGGTATGAGCCTACTTCCCTGAGCAGGCCGCTACCCTGGAGAGCAGGTCAGACTCAGGATTTCAGGGGCTAATATGCAGAAAGACTAATTATTAGGTACCAGGACTAGTTTGGAGCTGCTGTGGCATGTGAGTCTGAATTATTGAAAGTACTTGTTCAGCATTTGTGCCAAGACTATATATGATGTCCCTATAATGGTTCCATGTCTCCACTGCTGAATATACCTTGGGGGAAGGCAGGGAAAGAGAATTATATACTCATATTATGAAAAGGAAAGCATCAATGAAAACAAGAGGCATGGGTGATAGCTGGATTTAATATACTGGAATGAGGTCTCAATATTTTTAGTTCAGATTTTCTGAGTTGCTGAACCTAAAAATTAAATTTTTCACTTACTTGCATGATAAAAATCACAAATTTTGAATCATGTGGATAAGTACCCTAACTGGTAAAGAATTTAGAAGGATTAATACGAGAGGCATATACTTATAAGTAGAATGTCTATGAGTACTCTGTGTTTTAATGGGCAAAGGCTGTTTCTAAATATAGAAGGGATATGAGCAGTATGAATGGAAACCTTCTATGCAAATAGTTATAGTTGCATAAAAGAGTGATTGTAACAAATAAATAAATAAGAAACACTCATAATTCTGTACCAATATAAAGCAACAGAAGAAAAAGGTGTGTGTGTGTGTGTAGCGGGGGAAGTGTAGCATAGATTCATTTCTTTGGGCATCACTTTGTTTATCTTTGGTGTCCTTTCTGTACTTTAAGACACTGTCAAACCATAAAAAAATAAATCATAAATGAATTAGTGGGAAGACCTCATAAATCCAGCTGCTTCTACCTCATTTTACAGAGGAAGAGACAGAGAGGTACAGAGGTGGGTTAACCTGCTTAATGTCATAGGTTCCTATCTCCAAGTGCAATATTATTTTCATTGGAAGATATTAAGTCTCTGTCTCACTTACTCAGGAATTTCTTCACTAGGTTTTCTCACATTTCAAGTGTCAAGTGCCATTTTTACAGGTTATGGAGAAAAAAAAAATCACAATATCTGATGACATTTCAGTTAGGAAATTTCCCTAAACTCAGTCCCTCTCCTGCCTTAAGTCAGTGGTCATCTTCATTACTACCCATCTGTCTTTTGCTTTTTACCATGATTTTTGCTTTCCTGTCTGAACCCACTGTTACCTAGTTCTGTTGGCATCATTTTGGATACACTAATTCAGTGCTCTTGGCTCTTCTTCACAGCTGACCCTTCAAATATAGCAGTCCAGAATTTTTTATTTAAAATTAATCTCTGTCAGTGAGTACTCCTGTCTTTGCTTTCTGTTTCTTGTATCATTTATAGATGATGGGTGTTCTGTCCCTAAATCAAGTTTGACAGATCTGTTTTGTGCTAACATGAAGACTCAAATATCCAAACACGACCCAATTTCCTGAACTCTAGATCTCTCTTGTATACTCTGTGAAGCATGGCAATGTTAATACGTTCTGAGAATGGGTGCATGGGATTGACCAAAATAACAACTAGCCTCAGTTTGTGATTTTTCGTAGAAGACTTCGGAAATGGATCTGATACATATAAATGGCTTGGTGTAGAACAGGGCTTCTCAACCTCAACACTACTGACATTTGGGGCCACACAATCTTTTGTTGTGAGTATTGTGCTATTTTTGGAATCATCTGTGTTTTCTACCCACTAGATGCCAGTGGCATCCCAGCCTAGTCATGAAAACAAAACATGTCTCTAAATTGTTAAATAACCTCTAGGAGAAAAACTGTAGCCAACTGCGATCTACTGGTGCAGAGTATGACACATAGCAAGCAACTCAAAATAATTATTTATTTTTAAAAATAATTTTCAAAATTTAGTTGAGGTAAAATTTATGTACAGTGACATGCCATGTCTTAAGAATATATTTTAATGAATTTCTGATAAAATTATACAGCAGTGTAACCAAAACCTCAAGACATAAAAAACATTTTTCAGCTCCATAGAAAATACCCTCATTCTTGTTCCAGTCCATTTCTACCCTTCATCGGTAACCATTTTTCTCCTTCCTATTGCCAGAAATATTTCTGCCTATTCTTGAACTTTATATTATTGGAATTATAGCTATATTGAAAATATTTTCTTTTAGTATGTGGCCACCATTTTAAATTTATTGTCTCATTTGATGTAAAAACTATTTTAACTTTGATGAAGCCAATTTTTTTTCCGCTCTAAGAAATATTTGCCTTCCCAAAGGCCCCGAATATATTCCCCTAAATTTTCTTCTAGAAATGTATCATTTTGGTTCCAACCTTTAATATAGGACTCATCTCAAACTAATTTTGGTGTTTCATGTTAGGTAAATGTAAAGGTTTGTTTTTTCCCCATATATTTCTCAAGTTGTTTCAGTAGCATTTGTTGGAAAGACCTTCATATCCCACATTTAATTTGATACCTTAATAGAAAATAAATTGATGCTGTGTATCCAGCTCTCTCTGAATTCTTTATTCTTAGTTGCTGTTAAGACCATTCAGTAAATTTTTTATATTAGGTATTTTACTTTTCACTTTTAGAATTTTTTTTTATCAATTTTATTTCTCTGCTGAGATTTACCATCTCACTATTATGCTCATCTTTTCCTTCACATCTTTGAATATATTTATATACACTTTAAAGACCTTTTAGCTATAGAGATTTCTTCTTAATATTCAAGGTCTAATGCAATATTATTGACTTCATGTAGAAGTCATCCATTGCTTTTGCCTGCACATCTTCCATTCCTACTTCTTTTAATTATAGTATATTAATTTTTTGTTCAGCAATTATCTCATTGACTAATATCTTATTGAAATTGTCACTTAAGTAGCTCTATACACCCTTGATCAAGGAGTAAGCTTGTAACCTGACTTTGATCAATCAGTCTTATTCTCTTCGGAACTATTAAAACAGAAAATGTTCGGCATGGATTCATCTTTGTCAGAGCGTGAACTATACTACTGATTATTTCCTGCTGTCTGCATCCTGGAGCTGCTCCTTTTTGTTATATAAGGGCTACCCAGAGAGTATCCAGACATGTAACTATTCTCATTATATTGACAATAGCTGGATTTTTTCTGGACAGCCCTCATATGCTGTGATGTCAATCCCCCCGCCTCCTTGATTCTATTAACTGTCCCATTATAAAATGATTTCTGGCTTAATTTGGGCTAAATGTCATTGCCAGTGTCTTGCAAACAAAGAGCTCTAACTAATACAAGAATTGATCTTGGAATGGGTAAGAGATCTTCAAGAAATTGTTGAATTGATTACTGGTTTGAAATACAGTGAAAGGCACTATCTCTGATTATAAGAAAATAAAATTTGCTTCTGATAGCATAGAATAATGAGATGGAATGAGAGAACAACAAATAAAAACACATAAATTCTTTTCTCTAGGTCTAGAATGACATTTATGGACTTTCTGATGATTAATTTGAAACTACCCAAAGAATTCCTTAGGTTTACTGACTTTGGCTAACATCAGTAAACAACAATGATAACAGCATAAACAAATTAAAGTAACAAACAAACAATAACTTCAGAGAATGATTCTTTGGGGTACCTAATTAAAAAATCATGTGTGAATTTATTAGGGCTAATATGAAAGTTCACATGTCAATCAGGAAAGAAACAAATTCCAGAAATCACAACGAGGATTCTGGGGAGATCCATGGATTTGGATTACTTCAAGTCATAAATGCCACAGAAACCCCTGGTGAGTACCCATCTGAATAACTTGTTCCTCATTTGCAGTAGAAAATGAATGTGTTCCCTCTTTTTCAATCCTCATTACTGTTAGGTTATTAATCTGATTCCAAGATCAACATGTTCTGAAGGGTGAAATGCTAAATGAGAATAAAAAATAGAGAAAACACATAATAAGATTGTAGGAATTTGCTAATTATATCACTTGAAACTTCCAGAATATTTATAAAAATGGAATTCTAGATTGCTGAAATATGAAAGTGAGCAATAAAATTTAACACCGACTGAACGTATTCAGATGGGTTGACTAACCAGAGATTCTGGCCACTGTGTACTTGTGCAGATCTTAGTTAAAGAATGCTGGATTTTATTAATCATTTGAGTCTATCCCTTGTATGCCTTCATTCCTACATCCCATAACAGATCTCAGAAGTCTCTCCCTACACAAAAGCTTTAGGAGATAGGTTAATAGAAGAAGCACAGGGTTCTTTAAAAAGAGAAGAAAAAATGATGGAAAAAAAAAAAGACTTCATTGGTTGTTTTCTTTACGTAAAGACATATAGTTGCGAGAGAACTGAAATCTCATCCCAGGTCGATGAACTCAGGAGGTGACAAGGTGGATGTGACTACTAAATAGGCAACATAATACCAGTAGGTGGTATAATTAGAACTCTGTTCAAACCATAAAGATATCAGCCTAAATTAATTTTTATGGAGTTCCTAAGAATAAAATCAATTTATCTCTAACGTCTTATCCTGATTTACATAACCAACATGTTCCAGATATGGCAAACTGCAGAACAGACCTGGGATATCAAACCTGAAAATTGTGGACCCTCAGCCATTTTTTTAGACATGAGGCAGTTCATCAACTTAACATCCTTAGATGAAGATAGGACTCCTTATTTTGAAGGATGGACCTCATTAGAACACTAATAATAGCTATATAGTTTCCCTAGGCAACTAGGCCACAGAAAGGCCTTGCCTTGGTTTTTTCAACTGGAAAATGAGGTAATTATAATAACTATCATTATTTTGAGGATTAAGGAAAATATAATACCAATGAAGTACATATGATAGTACCGGGTTCATTATAAGAACATAAAATTATTAAAATACAGTTCTTACAGCCCCTTTTTTCCCTACTAAATGTGCAATATTTCTATTTACTGGAGACTTTTCTATTAGTTATTACAAAAAGTGATGATTTAAAGGTAATTTGAGGCACCAAAATGGGCAATTGTGAAAATTGTGAGTCATGGATATTTTCAAAAGTCCCTCAAATTGTCTCACACTTAGTTAGATACCTACTTTCCTTTAACATGTGATTGCCTAGTAGGTAAAACTTTGCTACATACACCTGACTCCCAGAAGAGGTAATCTCCCTCTAAAATCTGCTAGTACCTCTAGTCTAGGCATACTTCTTTTATATCACTGATTGCATTGCATTACAGTTAGTTGCTTGGGTGTGTGTTACCTCTGGTAATTTGCTACGGTACTTATAATTCAAGGGAAAATGTTAAAGTTTATCAGGATTCAAGTCTGCACTCTCCCATTTAATAACATTGCATTATTACCCTTTCAAATACCATTTTTCTTATTTTTCAAGTAGGAATAATAATATCACCAATGTTCCTGTCTGTTAGACTTGCATTGTTATGTGGTGAAATGGCAGGAACATGGAATACTGAGTTAGTTTTTTTAAGTCTGAATTCCAGCTTCATCATCACCAGAAATATGACCTCGCTGTGTTAACTACACTCTCTATTTTCTCCTCCCTAATGTTGGGTCAATATGAAGATTAAGAGGGCCAACTTATACAAAGCACTGAGAGCCATGCCTAGCATGTAGTAACTGCTTATTATATGTTAAATTACTATTGAGTAAAATCAAATACTATACACATAAATATGTTTCATAAACTGCCAATCCAAATATGCACTACTAGAATATATGCTTTAAAATATGAGTAAATGAATTAGTTAATTAATGAACAACTTTGCCTTATTTTTTTCTTTTTACTATATGATGTATATTGCTTTGCATATATATCAAACCAAAGCAGATTGATGTATTTAAACACTGATTCTGCTTTCACCACTGTTTATTTTTAAGACTGGCATGGTAAGCTACAACTTCATATTAGGAGAAAATGAAAGATGATTGCATCTAGCCTTAACTAACTACTATTCCTTACGGTATCCTTGACCTTGGACAGTCAGGATCTACGTTTACAAAAGGGAAGAACTGGTTCTTTCCGTGTCATATGTTGTCTTGCCATAGTTGTTACACCAACCACTGCTATTCTCTTACCATAGTACTGAGGCAGAAAACGTGATCTCTCTGTGTCATTATGTAGTTTAATGCAGTGGTTTTTCTTCCCTAAAAAATAACATTTGTTTAAAATGCCTGATGTCTTAGATATAAATTTAACACAACAATAAAAGTGTCCTTAAGTGTTAATATTTATATTTAAAATTTATTCCTTTAAAACCACTTCTTTTTTTCTATTCTTGACAACTGCATAAGATTTTCAATATAATACTAATGTGGTATTTTATATGCAACTTATATAACCTCTTATGTTTTAATCCATGATTTTATAGAGTGCTCTACTGACATTTGTATCTATATTTGAAATCCCATATTATTGCTGATTTGATAGTTTGCAGTTATAAAATAGTATGCAAGATTGAACACTTACCACAAATCTCAAAAAGCTTTAGGAGGAAATAGGTTCCAAAATGAAATGCTTTAAAATGACTTGGTGAAGCAGATTTCAGTAAATTTCTTTTGCTAGAAAACTACTGCTGAAATTGCTCAGTATTTAGAATAACAGGTAGGACTATATATTTGTAATTAATAGCCCATTTTGAAATGATTTAGGGCACTGTTATTTTAGATGAACTCATTCAAAATATAATTATATCTCATTCTAACGGAGCTTATGATATAAAATGTTCCAATTTAATTTTCTTGATATTTAGTTATTAATATATTCAGAAATGTAATGAATTACATTAATTTACTTAATATAATCATGATACTATATTATGCATCTATATTCTCAATCTCTCTCTCTCTCTTTTTTTTAAAGATTTATTTTATTGTTTGAGAGAAGGTGAGGAGGGAGAGAGAGAGGAATGGGAAGGGCCCAGAATAGTCTCCATAGTTTTACATCATTAGTTGTGTCATAGTTTCATTATCACAGGTGGATGTGGGGTTGCATAGGTCTGGAACTGAACCAGGGGCCTCCTGCATGGGAGGCAAGAACCTTCCCACCATCTGGCAGTTAGTTACCAGTTGTGCCATATTTCATCATATGGGTTCACATGGGCCGGAGTTGCAAGGCAAGCACTCAACTCATTGAGCTATCCCAGCATCCCCTCTATCTCTCTTAAATACTTTCTTAACAGTATTTTTGGTCTGTCTACTGAAATATTCTTATAGGTCATACCAAAAACAAAAAAACAAAAAACAATAAAACAACCAGAAAGATCTCTAAAAATTCTATAAAGTACAAGAAAATTAACTGGATTGACTTATTTTGAATCTTTCAGAGTGATGGCTTCCAGGTTTGCAGTTGGGCTTGTACTTATTGCAGACATTTACTGAGAGTTTTAATAGTCAAATTCTTTCTTTGTATATATATTTTTTCCTCTAATACACCAGTTCACAAAACAAATTATTTTCTCTGTAGTCAGATTATTAAGTTATTCAGAGGAATAAGAGGTCATCATGCATGACAGTAAGAAGGTTGCTTTTTGAGATAGATGTTCTGTCTAGAATTCTTTTGGGATCTAAGTATAAATAACAAAAGCATAAATGAAAGTACTGGTAAATGACAAGAATACAAATATGCTATTTTAAACAAAACATGAGGCTTTATTTTCTTAGTCTTACCTCCCTCTGAATCTGATAATGAGCAGATAATATTCAAAGTCCTTTTCATTTTAAAATAAAAAATATTTAAGAATACATTTGTATCATTAAAGATCTAATTTGACCCATGTGCTAACCAGCTTCCAAGACTGCTCCCAATGTTTTACACTTCTTGGTAGTCTCATCTTTGTGTGATCCACTCTCACATTTTACCAGGTTTGACTTCTGTGACCAACAGAATGTGACAAAAGTAATAGTAATTACCTCTGAGATTGGATCATTAAAATATGGTATCTTCTATCTTGGGCAGGGCATACTCTCTGATTTTCTCCCTATGATTACACAGTCTGGGGGAGGTGAGATAACAGAACATGAATGGTTCTATAAAGAGGTCCACATGGCAATTAACTAAACTTTCTTGCCAACAATCTCATAAATGAATTTAGAAACTGATTCTCTAGCCCTAAGCAACTGTAGCCCTAGCTGTTAGCTTGACTAAAACGTCATGAGACTTTTTGAGCCAGAACCAGCCACTTGAGCCATTTCCAGATTCCTGACCCTATAAAAATGTGTAAAATAATAAATGTTTATTGTTTTAAGTGGCTATGTTTTAGGGGTAATTTGTTATACAGCAACAGGTAATCAATACAACTCACAAAGTTAAAAACAAGGCCCCAAATTTTACATCTTCATAGCAAATCAGGATCAGTGAATTGGCCATTGATAATTAAGTAGCTTGAGGCCCATAAGTAAATCATTGTATTCTATTAATAAAAGGAAATGTTTCTTATATGTATATAAAAGCAACTGAAGTAGAACTACCACATGACCCAGCAATTCTACTTCTTGGTCTTTATCTGAAGAAAACAAAAATACTACTTTAAAAAGATACATGTATTCATATAGTTTATTACAGTATTATTTAAAATATCCAAGATATAGAAGCAACCTAGATATCTACTGTTAGATGAATAAAGAAAGAAAAGATCACACACACACACACACACACACACACACACACACACGATGGTGGAATATTACTCAGCAATAAAATAGAATGAACCCCTGCTATTTGTGACAACATGGATGAACCTCCTAGAGGGTATTATGCTAAGTGAAATAAATCAGACAGAGAAAGAAAATACACTGTGATTTTACTTTTATGTGGAATCTAAAAAACAAAATAAAACAAAAACAGACTTAGGGGAATAGAGAACTGGTGTTTGCTAAAGGGGGATAAGTGAAAAAAGTGAAGAGGAATTTAAACAACAGGAATGAGGCACATGTGGCATCCAGATGGTCCATACAGAGTTTCAGACAGCGAGAGAGAGAGAGAGAGAAAGAAAAGAAAGTAGCTGAACTATATTTTTAATCGCATGCAACATCCTTCTAGGAAGGCCTTACTGAGGAGCTACCAGAGTTTCCTGTGTTCCCTGGTCCCACTATCTCATTTACAAGTTATCTCAATTACATTACAATGACTCTTTGGTTATCTTCATTTGTGATTTCATGAGTGTAGGGACTTACATTTTTAAATTCCTATAGTGTCAGCATTCATTGTACTTCTTGGTATATAGTAATCACTTAATATACAACAGCCAAATACATCTCTAAATTACCATACTGTAGATACCATTAGATCCTAACAAGAAGTAAAAATATTTTTAAAAGCAAAGTGTTATCATAACAGTTTATTTTGTTTATTTTTTTGACAGAGAGAGAGATAGACACAGAGAGAGAGACAGAGAGAAGGGTGAGGGCCCAGAACAGTGTCCACAGTTGACAGCATTAGTTTTCCATTTAGTTTCACTCCACAGGTGGGCATGGGGCTGCGCAGGACAGGAACTGGGCTGGAAGCCTCCCACATAGGCCCCGGCAAGAGCTGAACTGGGGGCACACCCCAGGTGTGCCCCCAGTTCAGCATATGGGTCCGCATGGGCCGGAGCCAGGACTCAATCCTCGGTCTCCAGGGCTGCAAAGCAAGCACCTAACCTGCTGAGCCATCCCAGCTTCCCCTCATAACAGTTTAGAACAAAAGAAATTGTACGGGCTTGAAGGATATTTTCTAAACCCAGTGCACTTTAATAATCATAGCCCCCAAGGTTTTATGTCTTCCTGTTCTAGACAGACCTAAGTATACACTGACAAAACTGACTTGTCTATTTCCTATTTGTCTCTCCCTACCACCCTTTTCTCTTGATGTAGTTCCTTGGTTCTAAACAAGTGATTCAAGAATACTTTTAGAGGAGTCCCCTCATGCCAGTCCAGATTCTAAAAGGAAATACTTTAGAAGCAGAAGTGTATACATCCATGGCTGGGCTATCTAACAGTGTTGGTTATGAATCATTAATGAATTCCTTTTTGCTTCTCACTCTGTAACAACAAATATACAGCAATTGGCAGGTGACTTGGCATATGGCATTTTGAAACAACAGCACCAGGAAACAAAACCATCCTAATAATCCTCCACATTTCCAAACATGTGACCAAACAAATCATTTTGTTTGGTATTTCAATGAAAAGGCAGATAAATAAATGAAAAGTTCAAAATAAATTACAATTTATTTTATTTAGATAGCAAACAATGAGATCTGATCAACTCTAAGCTATGGTGTTAGTAAGTTACCTCATTCCAAGTAGATGAAATAGTTACCTGGTCATGTATTTCAGACTAGGTGACGGTTGACTATTTATCAGACTGGGTCCTAATATCTATTTGATCTTAAAAATTGATGAAATACTTGGATTTCCTAACTTAAACTGAAGAGATACAATTTGAGTTGCAGTTAGTGGCTGATTTGTTTGCTGGATGCAAAGATTCTACCAGTGATTTATTCCATTAATTCAATAATCATTTCACCTGCAGTTACCTTCAGTTACAGGCAGCTAAAACTATAATAATGATTTCTGAGAAAAACTAATGCTAGCAGCCTCTAGCCATATTTGCAAATAAGAATCATGACACTCAAAGAGTGATTCAGGGGAGCATAAGACTAGTGACATAGCTTGCAGACAGTAATTTTTAGAGAGCATAAAGATTGATTAAGAATAGAAACTAATCACAAATTCCTCCAGCCTTACAGTTTTAAAAGACTATGAAAAATGATGGTCTATACACTGTACAGCTACCTTTATCTTAAATTAGCTCATCTAAGACTGAAGTAATATCAAGTATCAGATTTTATGTTTCTTTTATTTACATGATATCTAAAATCATTGTTAGGGAGGTAGCTCACTCATTCTGAAAGAATAATGGAAGACAGAAAATAACATAGAACTATTTTAAAAGTATTTTATATATATCAAGACTCATTAACTTGATATATATAAAAGCTCCTATCAATGAACTGACCATAACATGGATAAACATAAATGAATGCCTTTTTCAAGAAAAATACAAATAAGCCTGCATTTCTCAAATTCTCTTTGCCTTAAGTAATGAATAAAATATGTTTAGCACTTCTAAATTAAGTCATAATTATTCTCCTCACAGTTTAATAAAGATTTTTTATTATTAATATTACAAATACTCTGAAATAACTACTTTTTTCCTAATAGTTTAACAACGACCAATGTCTGTACATTAAAGTAAGTGGAAATCTGTTTTAATGGGGTTTTAAGATCAGTTCAAGTGTCTGAGCCACTTTTGCATTAATGTGTAACTGTGTGTGTGTTTTTATGCTCATAATTTCTAATATAAAATTGGGAAATTTCTTTACTGTAACACTTTTATTTCATTGAGAACAAACCCGTGGTATTAAAAAATAAGGTAATCTGGTTGCTAATGACCTGTAAATTCATTTAAATTTGTTCTCCAACTCTTTTTTGAACTTCGTATAAGCAACTACCTATTTGGTATTTCCACTTAGATCCTCAAAGCCATTTAAAATTCACAATATCCAAAATAAAACACAGCCTCTCCCTGGTCACTTCTCTCCTTCTCTAATTAAAGCCATCAAACAACTATTATATTACAGCCTCCAAAGTATTCTCTCTGCTTATATTCATGCTCTCTGCTAATTTATATACTTACTGCTATTTGAGGCATCTTTCTAAGATGCAAATCTGATTACACAATTTGCTCTGAATACTGTCACTCAAGTTTGAGATCTGTTTCTTGATCGTTCTTACATACTTTTATTTTGATTGGTGTCTAAAGATGAACATATATATGCAAGTTCAGGAAAGCAAACTTACCTTTTACTCTTCTTTCTTCATCCTTTGGCTCGTTAAGGAGAGTCTGTGATGGATGTGAAGGACTTTTCTCTTAGATGAGAGTGTACCCCACAGTATTCCTTTTCTGGCTGAGGCTAGTACATTTTAGGGAGGAAATAAAAGTAAGAGTTAGGTTTATAGTTTGATGGTTTCTCAGACTCTGGGTCATCATCCAATTAAGAGAGAGATAATCTTGCCACAACCTGGTCCTGGTGGTGACAGCAGAGACCAGGGTGCATATTCCCAATGGGACAAGGTTCTACATAAACGAGGCATAGCCTTTCTTTGTATATGAGGTTAATATTCTATAACTGAAGTTCAAAAGTTTTTATTGGCTATTCCCAGCTTGTGGGCTCATCTTCATTATAAGTAATTAGTCATAATTTCTACTGCCTCAATTTTATGCCCAAAGGCCTTTATTAATTAGTTAATAGTCTGGGGATTAGTTTAAAGGGGTCTTTTTTTACCTGATTAAAAAAAAAAAAAGCCAGGCAAGCCAGTATTGGTGTTTCCTCCACTGATCACATTATATGCAGTACTTCAAATTGCTTTTAGGACAAGGAAAAAGAATACTGTGGCTTACAATGGCCCTGGTTTTTAAAAGTTCCTGAATAGTTTCATGCTTCTTTTAGTCTCAAGGTGTTTGTAAATGCCATTATACTTTGCTTGAGATAGTCTGCACTCTGCCTTCATCTAGTTAGTGCATCCTTCAAGTCTCAGTTTAATCATATCCCCATTTGAGGTGAGGTCTTATTTCCATGTTGCACATGTCTGTGTACTCTTCTACTGCAAGGCATTCATTGCTATGTTTATACATGTGACTATTTAATTGATGCCCATGTCTACCATTAGAGTAAGTTCCATGAAACCACAGGCTATGTATACTTTGTGAATGGTACCTTGTACTAAGTAGTACATGAATATTTGTTAAATGGATCAATTAATTAAACAAGAGTACAAAAAATAACTGGGTACTATAAATCTTTAAACATATATATCAAATGCAAAAATATAATCTCTACACAGGTGTTGCTTATAGGCAATTAGATACTGAAAAAATAAATGCCCTTACTACATACCACTTTAAAGATAAAATATTAGAATATAAGAGAAAATAAATGAAAATTATTAGAATTATAAAAATAAGTAATTGTGTACCCTAATATAAACTTTAATCTATACAGTTAATATTAACTATTTTCATGTCTGGAAGTGCAGTACCTGTATATCATAAGAATGAATGAAATGAATTCAACTGTTTTTAAATGTGCATAATATCAGTGTCTACATTTCACATGTTCCACCAAGGACTGATGTGAATGAAGGCATTTACGCCTTTTCAAGTGCACTGATAAACCCTAGTCAGGACTTATCTTCTCATTAAAATATTACTAAGAAAAATATTTTAAAAATAGATGTACATCCATATTAGAGGAATATATACTATTCATTATAAATAACCTAGTCTATGAATCAGTTAAAAGATAAGAAAAATGGTAATTGCCCACATGAAAGACAGTTTTGAGCATTATTTCTCTTTCCTTCTAATAAGAAAAAAAAAAAAGAAACGTAGGGCATTTGAAAAGCTAATCCATCTGGACTATTTCAGTTTTATGATAGCTGAAGCCACAGGGATTTTGACAAATAGCATGTTTTTCCCTACTTATCTCTTTTGTGTTAAGTAGGATTCCTTTGACAATACAATTGAAGACTATTTTACTACATAACCAAATAGTAAAATGGATGCTGAGGTAAAATTTAATGTCAAAGAAAGCCCCTGTTCAGTGTAAAATCAATGACCTGTGTAAGTTAAAGACATGTTTTAAACCTAATTATGTCAGATGGCAAGTTGAATGAGAACATGCAACAAATATCATTGTTTTGGACATAAATCCAATCCCCACTGTTTAACATTATTAATTTTGATTGCTTGGGGATTTATAATTCATTTTTATAAAATATTGTTTTGTAGAATAGTGGGAAAAGTTAGTCATTCATTTCCCATTATTAGCATTAACAAGGGGAGAAACATGTTGCAATTTACTGGATGATAGAAAATAAAAAAGCCAATTCACAAATGTGCGAAGGAATTAATCTATAAAATGATATAAAATAAACTTGAAGAATTTGAGCACTATTCCAGAGGTGAAGAAGTTATTTGGTGATAGTATAATATGAAAAAAATATCTAGATTCAGATACACACCTGGATTAATAGATTTAGGATGATGCCTGTCTTATGGTAGGTATTTATTAATAGATAGTTGAAATGAACATTACAGATGTTGTAATAGTTGTGTCTTTTAATATTTAAACTATATTAATCTGGCCTAGCCTATAATCTAGCATTTTGGTGCTTTATCAAGAAAAATGATTTCTTATAAATATCAATATACTTGTTATATGATATTTGTTATATCATATAATTCTAGAATCTGATTAAAAACAGGTTTATCTAGAATATCCTGAAATGTCAAAGATATTTAACATTATATACTTTGCTTATAATATTACTTTTACCTATGATATAATTTGTCTGAAGAAAGATATAGAACTTTGAATTTTTTTATTTCTTAACTTTTGAGTTTGCATAACACTGATCTGTATTGTTCTCTTATCTCTTACTCTTTCCTATGTACTTCATAGGTAATAGCATTCTATTTATTTTTAGAAAAAGCTATAAATTGTCTAGTAACTCCTGTCCACCTGTTTTTATTACTAGACTAGGCCCTTTCCACTTCAGCAGGGAAATATATTGTAATTATGACAAAGTGGTATATAAAACTAAATATGTTGTTATTAATTTTAAAATCTAAACCCACCATTTTAGAGTGGTAAAGAGGCTGACGTCTAAGTAAAATGTATAACCTCATTGCTGGAGACCACTTCTTCCCATTACAAAATGAGGTTGTCCCAGGTTCCATTAAAATTTTCCTTCAGTGTTTGTAACTCAACTATAAACTGAATCTGAGACAGAAACTCAGCACATGGGGATTCAACACAGGAGTGCTTCATTTTTAAATTCAAATTTAGTTTAAATTGGTTCAGCTATTTCTAAAGTGACAGGAAAGTAGGGAAAAAAATTTGAGAATACAGCATGTTTGTTTTTCCATTTCTATAACTCGAAAACTATTTTCTTTTCTAAAATACAATTTTTTAAAGATTTTTAGTTAGAGATGCAATTTTATTGTTAAACAGGAAATATTAAAAATTGTTGAATAAGCAAGAAACTAACAGTTGGACACATTTAGATAACAAATGAGAACTACTTTGTATTCCTCTAGGTGTATATATAGGCATGTATGCATTTGTTTATTTATTTTAAAGATTAAAAAGCCTCATGAAGATGCTGACAATGTTAGGTAGATTAATAATTTTTCTATTAAAATAACATTGAATGCATATTGTTGGGGAAAATCCTAGGAGAAATGAAAAATGTTCTTTTTTTAAAGATAATTTAAAGTCAATTTAATATTTACTAAAGTTACTAAAACTTAATAATGAATTGGTATACTAAATTTGGTAATTACAACATAGATAATCCAGTACCAAATCAGTATAATAATTCATCAGTCAATGCTATATATTATAATATACACAAATATAAAATATAATATTTGTATAGATTTACAGCTTTTCAACTTCACATAGGCATTGGAGTTATCAATTTGGAAAGAATAATTACACAAATTACAAGAGTAAAAACTGCAAATTTTAACGTAATTTCTTTTTAATCATGAAGTTGCATATTAATATGTCCTTTAATTTCTTCTAGACTCCAGTTTAGTAAGGGGACTGTTTTAAATTATTTATCCAGCACTTGGGGGCAGTTATCTGTGCCATTCACTATTTCCCATCCAGTACTACTTGTATCTAATAGGCTGGTTTACGATCACAATAATTGACTGTGGGACATAGAAAAATTCAAGGACTAATATGAGTATCAAGCTCATCAATGTGATTCCTAAACTCTGAATTTGCTACTATAATCCCTTTAGATGCCAACTTCAATACATTATAAATTCTAGGGTTGAAAGCTTGTGTGGAAGAAATAGAAGAAAGAGCAGCCAGGCAAATTTTAACACTTAGGTTAAACCTGGGTCTTCGTGGATCCACACTTCTGCGGCCACTGCTTTTCCTACACTTCCTGCATCATCAACATATATCTGGTTTTCTGTCCCTTGATGTTACACACAGCCTGCAATGTATTTAATATGACTTGGATAACTTTTGCTATGTTATCATTGCTGCTGGTGCACTAGATACAATCTCTGAAACAATTTCTACACTAGAACTTTCAGTCACTGGAGCATTTCCTCACTGTCTTTCTCCCTTTTTATTCTTTTCTCCTGTAGACGTAACTTTGACACATACACTTTTGAGTAAAAATAACCTATAAATATTCTTTATCATAATTTCTTTGTCCAGTTTTGTAAGCAAGATAAACAAGTTGAAAGACAAGTTGTTGACTTTTCCCTTTCTATTCTCTAGAATAGTTTTCTTTTGAAACCATCTGCTTTAGAGATTCCTTAATGAAGAATTTTCTTTGACTGGTTTCTTCATTTTTGTTAAAGATTAAATTTCATTAATGATTATGAGAGAATTAAGATTTCCCATTTTTGCTGAATTTGTTCAGTGTTTGGTGGATTGACGGAGGGGGGGGGTGGGAAGAATTAACAATAACATTAATTGAGGGGAAGCCGGGATGGCTCAGTGGGTTAAGCAGTCACTTTGCAGTGCCGGGGACCAAGGATCGAATCCCGGCCTCGGCCCATGTGGAACCATGTGCTGAACTGGGAACTCCCCCAGTTCAGTTCTCTCCCTGTCTCTGTATCTCTCTCTCTCTCTCTCTCTCTCTCAAAAAATAAATAAATAAATAAATAAAATAAAATAAATAAATAAAATTCCAGGTTAACTTGAAATAATAATAATAATAAATAACATTAATTGAATAATTTTCTGTCAATAAAATATTTCATTGTGGACCATGGTTGCAACTAGCAAGTCTGACCAATTAAACTGGGAGACACTATTCTCAGTGTCAACTAGCAATTATTTTTCTAAATGATAAAGTTTTATTATATAAAGATATATATAAGCCAAAATAAATAGTATGTATAGACCTGAAATAACTATATAGAGGAAAGCAGCTAAGTAGCTAGGTTATATGTGGGCTGTTTTTACAGCCCATATACTTGAGATATTTTGGGCATTCTCCAATAAATATGATGTAATTAGGACTTCAAAACTCTTTATAAATAATAACTGTACTTAGATCAGAAGCTTACCTTCATGGTTTAATATCAGAGTTACCTATGAATGCTTATATAAAATGTTGATTCAGTTAAAGCCAATTATATGAGGATCTTAGAGGTTGAGGCTTGTGTTTTGTATAAGCTCCAGATGATAATAAAGTAAAGACAAGTCTGAGAAAGATTGATATAAATGAACTAGTAATGATTGTTGTCAAGAAAAAAAATGCATGGGCTTGAAGTGTTGCATTTTCATTATTGGACTATGACAATTTCAAGATAAAGTATAAGATTGAAATATAATACAATTTTCATTTTTTATTAATACCGTTAACTGAGCATATACTATTATGTGAGACTATTCAACACACTAGGAATAGAGCAAGAAAAAACTAGTCTATCACCCTGGTCTTATGAATTATATATTTAGGTGTGGCAAAAGAGTAACAAGTAAATAAGAAAATTTAAATATTGATAAATACTATTTGGGTGAGAGAGTGGGTATTGTAATGGAAGATCAGGGGAGTCTTTTCCAGGAGTTAAGAACTTATATTTAAGAAATGCAAAAGAAAAGGTTGTGATAACATTATAGCAAAGAAAGATGACACAGAGTAGGTAGAAGTCACCTCATAGCAGGCCTGTAGTTGAAGCCAACAAGTTTAGATTTAATTTGAAGCATTTAACTCAGAGAAGGCTATAGTTTGCTTTACATAAAAAGAATGGGTCCATCGTGGATATAATGTGAAGAATAAATTGAAGAGGAATTAGAGAAGAAGACTAATGAAGAAGGTATTCATGTGCTCACATGATAAGTGGTTCTTCTAACTTGTATTAGCATGAAATTATTAGGGATGGAAAAAGGTGAATGGATACCATATTCTGGCATTTGAGCTGACAGGATTGGCTGAAGAATTTTACACTGGAACTCAGAGAAATAGATGAATAAAGAATGACTTCCAGGTCTGTGTCATCAGCACCACGGTAGGGAATAAGATAGTAAAAGCAGAAGGGTAGAATATGTAAAGATAAAATTAGGAGGAGAATTCTATTTTGCCAGTGTCAAGTGATTAGAAATCCAAGCGAAGGTGTTCAGTCAGCATTGAATACACAAGCATAGAGCTCAAAAAGGCAGAAGCAGGCCTGAAGTAGAAGTTTTCACGTCAAGTATATTGTAATAGTTGAGGCAGACTCCTTTTGTGTAAAAGAATGAAAGTCATAAGGAAATTGTGGGCCACAGGGTCTGTAATGACAGGGTTGCTACCCCAAAAATAAAAAGACAGAACAAAAGAGAGTCTGAGGTCTGTTTAGCAAACAATTTTTCTTAGGAGTTTGGATAGACATAGAAGTCAGAAGTTAAGAAAAGGTTTGAGAGAGTTGTAAAGGAGCAAAAAGATTAATCAAAACAGTAAGTCATGACTCAGCAAACAGAAAGACGGAGAAAGTATTTGTATGGTCTGAACAACATTCCTGTTGGGGTTTCTTTCTGATGGTGCTGGAGTCAATTCTGGAGTATGGCACATTTATATCCCAAAAGTGAAATAGGTAAGCTGATCAAGTGGAATATTAATTAATTAATAATAAGGCTAGAAATAAGGCTAGACATTGACAAGAGTTTTAGGAACTGAAAATAATTTTTAATGAGAGAAATTCCTAATCAGTGCACTTATCAAATAGTCCAGATAAATACTTAACTTTCCACTTCAAAAAATTCTGGAGATTTAGTTAAATCCAGGAATATGGCTGATTTTGCTGACCAATCAGAAAAATAATTTCTTTGGAGGACAAGTATTTACTAAATACACACACACACACACACACCACACACACACACACACACCATACATATATACACATATACACATTATATATATATGTATATCAGCAAAGGCAGTAATCCTGAACTAGTAAACCATGCAATAAAAAGAAAACAGAACAATTAAGTAAAATAAAATGTTCTGTGCAATTTTAACTCATTGGCATGTAAAATCTACTGTACTTTTCCTAGGCTATGCTTTTTATGGAACTAAAAAGAGTAAAGCAGACTCTATTACATAATAGGTTTATGAGAGTTAAGAGAGTTAAATGTTTTATAAAAATAAATACATAACTGATATCTTTCAAATCTAAGATTTTATATTGTTTCTGGCATGATTTCTTTCTATAATAAAAAAGCCATCCAGGCTCAGTGGGTTGAGCGCTCACTTTGCAGCGCCGGGGACCGGGGATCGAATCCCGGCCCCGGCCCGTGCGGAACCATATGCTGAACTGGGAGCTCCCCCAGTTCAGTTCTCTCTCTGTCTCTGTATCTCTCTCTCTGTGTCAAAAATAAATAAATAAATAAATAAATAAATAAATAAAAGAAGGCTCTTAAAAAAAAAAAAGCTATCCATAGATGGCTGGTTGGTTTTTACATTTTTCTCAGCAAAAAAAAAAAAAGTCTTAAGAACATTTGTTGCATCCTTATATTATATCCTACCGTATCCTTATATTATTTCATATTTATCTCTTGTGACTTGCATAGGATTTGTTCTGTCTTCTGAAAATCATTACTGTGTTTGTAGGTGGATAAGTATAGTTTTGAGGAAATGTTGATACTTCCATATAAGACCAGTTTAGGGGATCAAAACTTGCCTTGTTTTTTGTTCAATTTTCTGAAAAAAAAGTATTCAGTTAGCATTTAAGTACTCTTTGCATAGATCAATAATTGTATTAATTTTTATGTATCTACATGCTCAAGAATAGTAAAAAATAAGTAATTATTTTGCTATAGTAGAACTCAATAGCCCAGAGGATATATCATCTATTTAAGTTATTGGCTTCTTAATTCCTAACTCTTGATCATTATCACTGCTAATAATATTATAAGTACAGAAGAAGAAAGTGAGATATTAAATTGTTATTATGCAGTTTTCCTTTTACATCATAGTTATAGTAAAAGGTATATGAGCCAAAAGAAAGCTCACTAAATATCCATTTGATTTTAGAGTTCTCTTAGACTTCTCTTAGCACATATCATGACGGGGTAATTAACAATTTTTATATCTGTGATCTCTTTTATTACTAACAATTTAAGTTTGCCTCTGTTGGCAAATGAAGTGGAAATATCTATTTACTTCATGTAGCATGAGTGAAATGTAAAGTCAAACGTAATTGTTGTATAAATAGTATCTGGTAAGAAACATAGCTGAGAAATAAGCAGTGTACTAGAAGTTGTATACCAGATAACCACATGCAAATCTGGTTCAGGCTACGACCCAATGTGCTGTAAGAGGATAATGAAAGACCTATTAAAAAAAGGAAGGAAGGGAAGAAGGAATGACTATTTCCATCTATTTAAATATTTCGGCTATGGGGAAGCTGGGATGGCTCAGCGGGTCAAGTGCTTGCTTTGCAGCACTGGAGCCTGAAGATCAAATCCCAGATCCAGCCCATGCAGACCCATATGCTGAACTGGGGTGTGCCCCCAGTTCAGTTCTTACTGGGGCCTATGCTGGAGGCTCCTGACCCAGTTCCTGCCCTGTGCAGCCCCAAGCCCACCTGTGGACTGAAACTATATGGAAAACTAATATTGTCAACTATGGAGACTGCTCTGAGCCCTTCCCTTCTCCCTGTCTCTCTCTGTCAAAAACAAACAAACAAAATCTTTAAATATTTTGGCTAGAATATCTCCAAATCATTATGGAGTTACCACATTTTCAATAAGGATATTTGACCTGTGTGTAGTACACACTATTAGGTACTGTCACATTAGGGTTTCACAGGCATTACTTCCTTCCAGTACAACCTAATTTTAAGTATATAGCCACAATACATCTCAACTGATCAAAGTCACTGTACTGCTCTAACCTTCTGACAGCCAATTTTTCAGTCTTCTTTTTTGCTACCATCATCCACGTAAACCATTCTGTGCATTGGAATTTTAAGTGATTTCCTGGGATAAGGGTTTTCTTTAAGAAATTTTAAGAGACATTTGGGATAGGTAGGTACTGTTCTTCGATTCTTTAGTGTTTTCTTTGACTGTGGAAATGTCTGCATTTCAGTAATCATCTTGCACCCAAAAAGGTAACAAATATCAGACGTGGATATGAACAAAATCCAGTGAAGCAGATAAAAAGAGCCTTGACAATTAAACTAATGCTTGTAATATTTTATAATACCTCCAGACTTTTATTATAAGTGCAGTACTATTTAAACATGAGGAGTTGAATATTCTGGTAATTTTGTTATTTTCATTTTGTTGATAGTTTCCTTTGTTGTGCTGATGCTTTTTAGCTTGATGTAGTTTCACTTATTTTTGTTGTCGTTACCTTTGCTTTTAGTGTCAAATCCAAACATTCATTGCCAAGCACAATGCCTCTTTACTCTGTTTTCTTCGTTTCCCAGTCTTTCTTCTCTGAAAATTTAAACCTGAATTTTTTTTATTTTTTGGCTTGCAAATTTTCCAGCTCATTTATTCATTCTGAGCTGTGTTTAATCTGGACTTAAACCAATCTAATTAAGTTGTGGAATTTCCATTTAATTCTTTTTATAGGTTATAGCTTTCTGCTATATTTTCCATCCTGTCATTATAGATTGCTAATTACTTCAATGGAGATCTGTATCTCCTATGGTTTCTTTTGATCAGTCAATTTTTGTTTCTCCATGACTGATTTTTCTAACAATTTTATTGAGATATACTTCATATACCACACAATTCACCTATTTAAAGCAGATAATTCAATGGATGTCAGTATATTCAGAGTTGTGCAACTATCATCATGTCTGATTTTAGAACAATTTTCTTACTCCAAAAGGAAATTGCTGCTAACGGGCACATCCTCATTTACAATAACTATTTGTTTTGTTTTATTACAAACTAGCAATTATGTGTGAAAATGTGTATAGATAACCCAAGTCTCTAGATGACATTGTTTTCCTCCATACACATTTTTGGTTGAAATCATCTACAAAATTTTCATCATTTTGTAACAAGAAACTCAAGTGTTGTGCAAAAATAAAGTGACAAGTCCAAGATTCTCCTCTAGTACTGACAGAAACAGAAGGAAAGTTTCATTTCTTTTAGTTCTACATCACAGAACTAGATAAAATTTGTAGTATATAAAAAGAGAATAAATAGCAAATGAAAGAAAATGGAATACAGGGTCTGGCAGAAGTAACACTCTGCCAGCGTGTTACCAGTTCATAAAAGAGGGATGTTACTTCTGCCAAACCTTTTATATAAGTGAGGTAAGGATGCAAAAATTCATTATTTTGAGACTGTAGAAACAAGTATATCTATGCATTATTTCTTCTTTCTGTCTTTTTTTTTTTTCCTTAAGCAATATTATGGCACTTAAACTTAAATTTTATTTTTTGTTGGCCTCAGAATTTCTTTTTTATAATCACAGAAATTACACATCCAATTTCAACATTGGATAATTTTATTATAGTTAATTCAAATTTAAGTTGTAATTTTAACTTTGAGATTGCATATACATACAAAAGGAATAATTAACTTACTAAAAGCAAGCTTAATATCAATTATTTTTTCCTTCCAAGTGTAGGTATAGAATATAACATCTTTGGTAAAACAATCCATTCATAAAATGACTGTGCATTTCGGTAAAGTGGTAGTGAGTTGTTCTGGTATAAAATAAGGTCAGGTGTAAACTTTTACATAATCAAGAGTTTAACACAGTATCTTCATCTCCACATAACAAATAATACTAAAATGATTTCTTTCAATTTAAGATAACATATGCTTTTCTACTTTATAACAATTGGTACAAGTTAAAGAGAAAATTAAAATGGAGAAGCAGTTAGTATTAGTCACCAAGCATGTAACTGAATTAAAGTTAAATAACTATGTTTTAGAAAAGAAGCTATCACAGTATTTAGAATAATCAAGTTAAATTTCAAACTGACTTAAATTGAGGCCTAATATACTAAGTAAATAATTGAGTATTCAACTGATAATATTTTATAAAGTATGTGAGGCCATAGACTAAAAATATCATTATTTGATACATTTATTATTGCTGTGGATATGTTTAAAATCCATAATTTATAGTCTATGCACACTATGCTTTAATTTGATTCTTTTGAGTCCTTTGGTCTTCAGTTACTGAAGCTTATTTTCTGTACATATGTATGTCAACAACACAATTTCTATGATTTCCATTTAATTAAGACTATAATAATTAAGTTAATCTGTGTGGTAGGCAGAATTCTAAGATGAACCTCATGATTTTTGTTTCTTCGAGTTAAGCCCGTGATCATGATATATTACATAGCAAAGGGATCTCGAAGATGTAATTAAGGTTTTTAATCAGTTGACTATGATTTAATCAAAAGGAAGATTATCTAGGCAAGCCTAGCCTAATCACCTGGGCCCTTCAAAATCAGGGTGTCCTTTGGCTGTTTATAGAAGTCAGATTGATTCAAAGGATGAGAGAGTTTCAAGGAAAGTTCTCTGTTTCTGTGACTAAGGGGTGGGGGTCCCAGGGCAGAGACCTGAGAGCAGCCTCAGAGGCAAGGGGAGTCCCTAGTTAACAACCAGCATGAAAATGAGGACATCAATCTCATAACCATAAAGTAATGAATCCTGCTAACAACCTGAAGAATGAATCTGAAAGCAGATTTTCCCCAAAGCCTCAAGATGAAAACAGACCCTCTGACAGCTGGATGTTAACCTTGTGATGATACACTGAGCAGAGAAGCCAGTTGTATACGGCCTGGAAGTCTAACCACCTAAAACTGGGAGATAATAAATAAATGTTCTTTTAAACTGCTAAATTTGTCGCAATTTGTTATTCATCAGTAGCAAACTAGTCCAATCAGTAATATTTGCTGGATGGACTGGTAAAAATTTTTTTATAAGTTCAAAGAAACGGGTTTGGGAGCATTGTCTGTAGGCTGGTTTGGAGTCCTGGATGCTGGCTGATAATTTGGATAAGTGAAGAGTTTAGTGTGGGATGAAATGGGGCCCAAAGAAGGCTTTCCCTGAGTCCATATTGTGTCTGAATCCTCACATGAATATGGATAAATAATTTGGATTTGGAAAATCATAGTCTTCCTGGGAAAATTCTTGGGAGCAAAAGTGAGCTTTATCACCATTAATGGTGAGAAGTTATAGAAGCAGCAGCTTTTGTTATGGGTGTTCCTGAACAAAGACAGAGATAATAGATCAGGTGAGAATTTACAACATCAAAAGTGACAAATCTAAATCTGGATGAGTTGTAAGAGGCTCCCAAACAGAAATTTTAGGAAGTTGATAGGGAAAAAGAAAATCTTCTAGAAACAATTATAGAAAAAACATACGTAGTATCAAAGCCATCTAGAAGCCAGGTTATGCTTCGGTTACGTTATAACAGAGATCTATAGCACATCATTAAAAAAATAAGTAGTCAATGGGATATTTTTACTACAGTAAATGCTGGAGTAATATTTTGGGACTCCCTCTGAGTTATACTCAGTAAGGGCTCCCTATAACTCAGGTTTGTACAGCACAAACTTTAGTTCCATTATCTTAGCAACTGGAAAAAACACAGTATTTATAATATTCTATGCATGCAAACTATAGATATTTGCTAATATTTTAAAAGTCTCATTCTTTTTAGATATCCCTTCTTATTTCTTTTCAAATTTTTTATCATCTTGTTAGTTCTTATTACTGCTTCTATTGTTTCCATTCATTCATTTTCTTTCTCACTCTCTGATTTTAATTATCCTAGTCAGAAGAACCTACTTATATAGCCTACTAATTATGTTTTCTGAGTAATATTATTAACCTTACAGTTTCTTTGGACCAGTTTTATGATTTATTTTATAATTTGAATGACTTGAATATATATAACTAATATTTTTTAATTTTTTCCCTTTAATAAAAATGATATTTGCCAACTCTTCTATGTGAATTTCTTCACTGATTAATCTTAATTACCAGGCACTGAAACAAACTCATCTTGATATGCGAGTCACTATCTTTGACCCCATCAAAAATAGAAGGCAAAAATATAATTATGCTTTATTGTAATTCCACCCTTTTACTTTCTTGGAAACAAAAGCAAAGCATAATAAATCTTTAGAATAAACACTTGGTTCAATACATCAATGTATGTGTTCTGAGGATTTTAGTTGCTTCTTTGACTCTTTATTGATGCTAATTCTGATGAAAACACAATACTTAAATGTGTAGTAGATTAATCTCTCAAAACCTATAAATAAAACAATTTTTTTTCATGAAAACTCAAGGATTATTACATAAATATTTTCTCACATTAATGCAAGTCTTACCTCTTGCATTAATTTCCTTGGATGCTGTAACAAACTGCCACAACTGCGTAAGTTAAAAACAAAACAAATCAAAAGCAAACAAACAAATTTTCTCATAGTTTTGGTGCTAGAAATCTGAAACCATATATGTGGATTATAAAACTGAAAGCAACAACGAAAGAAACACTCACAGCCACAGTCAATAGTTTAGTGGTTACCTGAAGGTAAGGTGGGATCAGGGTTTGAGAGTAGTCAGGGGTGGGGAAGTAGGACGGGGGACATCAAATATATGGTGATGAAAGACAACTGACTCTGGGTGGTGAATATAATGCAACACATAGGCGATGTAATGTAGAATTATACGCCTGGAACCTACATAATTTTTACTAACCGAAGTCATCTCAATAAATTTAACAAATAAAAAAAGAGAGAGAGAGAGAGAGAGAGAGAGAAGGAAAGAAGTCTGAAACCAAAGTCCTTTGGGCTACAAGGCTTCTCTGGCTCCTGATGGTGGAGTTTCTTGGCTTCTAAATGCATATCTCCAAAATCTGCCTCTTTTGGCCCATGGCATTCTTCCTTGTGTGTGTCTGTGTTCAAATTTTTCAGGGACACCCTAATCCAATATAACCTAATCTCAATTTGATTTACATATGTGAATACCTTACCTTTTAATTAGTTCTCACATTCATAGGTACCAGGGGTTAAAGCTTGATCATATCTTTTGGGGGAGCACAATTCAACCCATAATACCTCTTACTTATTTCTCTTAGTAATTGTATTACTCAGGATTCTCCAGAGAAAAGTAAATTATACACACACACACACACACACACACACACACACACACATACACCCCACACACATATGAAATAAATGTGTGGCTGAAATAAAATGGGTTGGGCTAACTCTAGGGCCTTCTCAGGTTATAGTTAGGAATTTTCACATGGTTCTATAAGCATCAGATATTTATAGCAAGGAAACTCTTTTTATAATCTATGTGCTTTTGAAATTTAACTGTTTTGACATGTAGAGGATATATTAAGGACATAGCTGACTGATGTAACAGAAAATTATTTGAAGTTTATTTCTATGGTCAGTTAAAAGAAGATGAGGGGCTGAACTATTGGAGTAGGTACGAGAATGCAGAAAATGAGATAAATGGGAAAAATCTCTTTCATGAGCCATTACATTTCACGTAAAGTATTAAATGCCTATATAAACCTTAGGTAGTAAATGAAGCACCCAAAAGATTGTTGGCAAAGAAGGTAAATTTATATTTCAATAAATGTTTAGCATCTTTTCCCTATAAAGCATTCTATAAAGACGTGATCTTAAATTGTGTCATAATATTTGCCCAAACTCCATTTTCACCTTCTTGTAACTTACCTTCATCACAACAATAAAGCACTGGTGAATTATTCTAGACTTAAATGGGAGCTGGAAGGGATTCTCAGTGTACAACAGGACTCAGAGATGTAAGATAAGGCACATAAGGCATTTTGTTGATATTACCTCTCCAAAATAGGGTTTGTTGAAAAGTAAAATTAAAATAATTTCTTTTTATTTTTTAAAGATTTGTTTTTTGTTTGTTTTTTTGACAAAGAGAGAGATACAGAGACAGAGACAGAGAGAAGGGGGAGGGCCCAGAACAGGCTCCATAGTTGCATATCATTAGCTTTTCCACATAGTTTCATTCCACAGGTGGGCGCGGGGCTGCACAGGGCAGGAATTGGGCCAGGGTCTTACCCCAGAGAGAACCGAACTGGGGACACTTCCCAGTTCAGTATATAGGTCCACATGGGCTGGGGCCAGGATTCAATCCTCTGTCCCTGAGGCTACAAAGTGAGCACTTAACCCACTGAGCCATCCTGGCTTCCCCAAAATAATTTCTTTAAATGTCTTCTAGTTGCTATGTGAAACTCCGATATTATACATGAGTTAGTCAACCTCAGGCAAATGCTTGTACAATTATTTAAAATCTCTTTGAAAGTCATAAATCATTGTTAACTTCAGAACAACGTAGCTTTCTAACTTCTAAAATTTGTGACTTGTTGCTAATTAGCATAGTTGCTAATTAGCATAATTTCTAAATGTACTTCTCACTCCACTCTTTAACAATTCAGAGAGAATTGAGATTTTCCAGTAATTACCTCTTAATCTCCTCATATCCCTAGATCATCTTTTATCACGAATTTTCCACTTTAGCCCTATGTTATATTTCTAGATTTGTATCTATATTAAATTGTGTACCTTTGTCCTCTGCAAGAGTATTAACCTATATATTAATATGCAGTTACGTTCCTCTTTGTTTGCTGCTTTTTCCAATTAGCCCCTTTATTTAAACTACAAAGTTAGAATTTTAATACTATGCTTTAATTAATTAGGTTTAATATCCACTGTGAAGTTCTACCAGGTTGCCATGCATTGTATTAGAAGTTTCTTATAATATATCATTGCTGAATATTTCACAAGATAATAGTTCCCAGTGTTATGTTATACAGTTGATATGTGAAGCATTTATAAAACATAAGAAATCAATGTAAAAATAAACTTTCAGTTTATGGAATCACATTCAGCAGAAGTGTAAAAGTTTCCCTAATGTTTGTAAGAGTCCATATTGCCTTAGCTTACCCCCACATGAGATTGTGTATGACAAAGGAATTCCAAATGTGCCTCTAGCTATGCATTCTTAAATTATTCATATGACTCATTGTACATTCTGTATTTAAGCATTATTACTATTGATTTATAAAGTTCTGCAATAACAATGAATTTTGCCTTACAATTTAAACATCAGGCAATCTGGTCTTCTCTCCCTGGGCAACCCTCCTCTATCCCCTCTCCCAGGGCTTCCATATTAGTGCTTTCTAGGAGGTTGTTTGTTATATTAACAATAGGAAACTAACACAAATGATAGACATACCTGGAAATAGGGTGCTGCTATATCAAATACAAAAAATGTGGAAGTAGCTTTAAAAATGGGTAATGCATAGAAGCTGGAAGAAATTTGAAGAGCATTATAGGAAAACAAACTGTTAGTAGAAATATGGGCATTAAAGGGGCATCTAGTGAGGGCTCAGAGGATCTGAACACAGTAGAGAAAACCTATGCTGTCTTAGAGAATACTTAAACCACAACAATAACAAAAACAACAACAAAAAAGACTGCTGGCATAAATATAGATAGTAAAGCCACTGCTGATGAGAGTTCAGAAGGAAATAAGGAAAATGTTATTGAAAATGGAAGGAAAGAGTATACTTGTTTTATAAGAACAGGAAAGTTAGCTCTGATATATCTTACAGTTGTATAAAAAGTAGAAGTTGTAAATGATGAGCTTGGTTATTTTGCTAAAGAGATTTCCAAGTAAAGCAATGAAGATATGGCTTAGTTTCTTCTTGCTACTCACAGTAAACCAAAGTGTCCTTTGATAGATGACTGGATAAAGAAGTTGCAGTACATTTACACAATGGAATACTACTCAGCAATAAGAAAAGGTGGGATACTGCCATTTATGACAACATAGATGGAACTTGAGATCATCATATTAACCGAGATAAGTCAGAATGAAAAAAATCAAGAACCATATGGCTTCACTTATATGTGAAATATAAAAGTGAAAGTAACAAAGAAACAAAACTCATGAACATTGTCAATAGTTTAGTGGTTACCTGAGGGTATGGAAGAAGGCGAGTAGGGGAGTACAGAGTGGGTGTGAAATATATGGTGATAAAGTGAACTGACTTGGTGTGGTGAGCTCATAATGCAATACATAGATGATGTAATGTAGAATTATTTTTTAATTTTTACCAATCAATATATGTAACAGTTAATTAAAATAAAAAAAAGGAAGAGGAAAAATAACATTTGAGGGATGAACTGTGAAGCAAGAAGAACCAGAACTAGATGATTTGGAAAATTCTCAGATTATACAGAGCTCAAAAGATGCTAAGTAGGGATTCACTGTCAGGAAAGTATGCTCTGGAAAGGAAGCCATAGGTGTAGCTAGACAACCTTTAAACAGGGCCTGCAGGGCTCAAAAGAGGAGTACATTTAATCACATGGAAGGCTTTCAGAATAGATGAAGCACATCTATTCTAGGAATCTAGGAATCCTAGATTCCTTCAGTTATCACATCAGGAGTCCAGTAGTGATAGAACTGTTCAGAAAGAACTGTGGAGGAGCTTTTTTCTAATAGAATGAATCTCCATGACATACGAAGGAGACCATCAATGTTCCTGAAAATGTAATACCAGCAGAAACGCTGCCTGCAGAGAGATGTGACTACCAAATTACGGATGAATGTGATGCAACTATGAACCAAGAAATGTTGGCAGCCTCATCCAATCTTTTGGCTTTCCTGGGCTGCTCTGGAAGAAGAATTGGCTTGGGCCCCACATAAGATACACTAACGCTAACAATAGCTGATGATCTAAAAAAAAAAAAAATTGCAAAAAATGTGTCATAATGTTTTAAGAAAGTTTACAAATTTGTGTTTGGCCACATTCAAAGCTATCCTGGGGCACATGAGGCCCACAGGCTGCGGGTTGGAAAAGCTTGCTTTAGACTATGGCAAATTGGACTGAAGTTTAGAATAAAATGTAGTCCAAAGTAGAAATCTTGGTGTTACTGGTTGGAACCAAAGACACTGAAGTAATTGAGGTACCGGTATACAAATTTTGGCAAACTCTAGGGGTTATTTATTTATTTATTTATTTATTTTAATTTACAAAGTCCCATTCAGCTGATAGCAAATCTATTCTGTTCACATTGTCACTTACAGAATAAGAAAATTAAATGCCACACAAATTTAGCACTAAACAAGTTCTTTCACCCTCAACATCTGCTGGCAGAGCTACTTATAGAAATATTCTATAAATATCGACTTCTTGACATTGCAATTTATTGAGAAGTATGACATCACATATAGAAGTTTTTAACATAATCAAACTTGATCCTCTCATCTCATAAATAAAAGATACAGTTTCTACTGTTAGCTGGTTTCCTAAGAATACTTGTCAAAGACCCTAGTGAACACAGGCTCATAATAAAATAATTACCTTAATATCTATTAAAGTAAATTTTCATTACTTTAGGTCTTATCAAATAATTTGGAATCCAGGGGGTGCTGGGATGGCTCAGGGGGTTAAGTGCTCACTTTGCAGCCCCAGAAACTGAGGATCAAATCCTGGCCCTGACCCATGTGGACCCATATGCTGAATTGGGGTGTGCTTCACAAGCGGGAGGCCTCCAGTTTAGTTCTCACCCTCTGGTTTGGCCCCTGGCTCAAGAGGGCATGCCTCCCATGTGGGAGGCCCCCGGCCCAGTTCCTGCCCTGCACGGTCCTGCACGGCCCTGCCCCCCTGTGTGGAACAAAAACACGTCTAAAACTGATGATGTACAATTATGGAGACTGCTCTGGGACTTCCCCCTTCTCTCTTTGTCTCTGTCCCTCTTTGTCATAAAAACAATAAAATAAAATTTAAAAATAAGAATAATTTGGAGTCCAGATCAATTTAGTTAGGTACTATGTCACTATCTGCCTAATCTTTTATAATCCCACACAACACTAAGTGTTATGAGAAAAAGAATTAATGGAAATGTAGTATAGAAAGAGAAAAAGCAATTTGATATATTAATTTGTTTTCAACTACACAAAATAACAGAAAATTCTCAAGGTCTTATAGTGGAAAATTACAAAGGGAACGTTGAGGTCTGACAGCATTCAGAGTGATGATTCTTTCTATTTCTCTAGTACGAGGAGGCTCCAAAACTATAAATCACATACACACATTGTTCAACCTTCTGACAAATTTAAACTGCCCAATTACTGTGAACAGCTGGAAATTTTATCCTATTTAAAATAATCCTGAAAGTAAATTTTGTAAACAACATTTCTACAGGTAGATTATAAAAGATAGCCTTTGCTTATGTCTAATTAGGACCTTTAAAAGCACTTTGACCTCGGCAAAGTCTCTTTATCGGGGTTCACTTTCCTGACGTGAACATCTTTTTTTCTTCAAGATACGTTGTTGCACAGTTTGAAGTACACTAAAATTGTTCAAAGCTTTCCTGAATTCTAGTATTAATAATCTGAAACTGTGTACAGATTTAGTATTCTTTAAATATTTGCACTGTCTTTGGTATAGTCAACTTCCCTTTGAAATAAAGCATAGTCGGAAAAAAACTCCAAAGCATTTGTTGTTGCTTTGCCTGTGTTTTAATCTAGCAGTAAAACAGATGGCATATTTGGAATGATAAGATGCTGTGATATGACTGGGTGTACCATATCCCCATGAATTAGGGAAATGATATAGCAAGCTTAGTGACTACTCATACATAAGTACTTACTTTTTCATTACATTAACAGCATATGCCCTCAAAAACAATTGGTATTTCTATATAAAATGCAAATAAAAACAATAGTAAAGACCCATATGAGATAGTACAAGCTTCTCAGGCAGCGACCCTGTATGGATTATTGTGTCTTATTATTCCTGTTTGACCAATGAGAAGATTAGGGTTGGGAGAACCCAAATGTTTTGCTCACATCACTCAGGTAGTAAGTGACAAATATGTCATGCTGCAATGCCCATGCTTTTATCACTATGTTATGGCACTGCCCCAGAAATGTATTGGTATAAAGAAAAATAAAATATTGTATACTTTGGATGATTGATGGAGCATTTTATTAAAGAGACAGGCTTATTCAGCATCTCCTCAGTACTTTCTGTAATAAATTTTTCCATTTTGTAATAAAGTTTCCGTGGCCTCATGTTTTAAAATATTGCTTTTTTCTAAGACAGAAATTTGAGGAAGTATTGGCACCTTGAGTGGTTTACCAGGTGACAGATGTACAATGTACCTACAAAAATCAATTATCCTTCTTTCAAGTTTTTAAGAAGTCCAAGATTCTGAGAAATTGTATTTCTTTATTTGATGCAATTCAATAATTACACATGAGAATATATAACTATCTCCTTAGTTTATTAGTTTAATTATGTAAAATTGAATATTCTGTTATTTCTCCACGTATTTTAGGAAACAATTTACTCATACTAAAAACAAACAAACAAAAAAGCTTTTCACACATAATTATAACTTATTTTTTAAGTAGAAGAAAGGAAATATGCTTCACAGAGTGCTAATGACTCTGTAATATTTGTGTTTCAATGTTTGCTATTTTACATTTCACTAAAAAATTGGTATGTTTAAACAAAACATATAAAAGAATCACTGGTGTATCCTAGGGAAGACACTTTTATTAATATTTTCTTAGATTTTCACTGCTTTTAAAAAAAATAGTGAAGTTCCTTTTATTGTATGACACACATTAGCCCTGAGACTAAGAGATGAAATATTTTTATTTTGTTATATTAAATTTGCTATCTGTTAAACTAATAGTTGGTATTTATAGCTTTGAAATATATATCCTACATTAGAGGTTTCCTACTGTTTTGCGAATTAGTAAATCTCCAAACTGTTTTATTTGTATTCTTCTTTGAAGCCTATCAATATTATACTTTTAGTGTTTATATGTGAATGCTTGTGTGCATCCTATGTGGACAATAGGCATTTGCTGATCAAAACAATATTACTCTTATTTCAAACTGAAGAAACATGATAAAACGCACAAGGTACCTACATGGTTACTTAGTTACTCACTCTTTACTTACTAATGACCTAGGTAACCAAAGTTATGTTTGAGTAACCAAGGGATCAATAACTTTCTATATAGTGAACATCATTGGTTTAATTTTTAATCTAAGATTCTAAAGCATGTGTATATTAATGGCAAATTTAAAGATAATAAAATAGCAATTTTAAGCTTCTGTCAATAAAAATCTCAAGACTCCCTTCTTTGTAGACAGGATAGGTTTTTAATAGTAAATAAGGTTTTAGTGGGAGAGACGTTTTATTTTACTTTGGGGAAATGTCTTCCTGGTATTGTATTTTGCCTATAATAGCTTTCCATACTTGTATTTTGCAGTTAGCAACATACGTTGTATAAACAAATAATGGAACACATTTGCCATGGCAGAAAGTTTCCTTATAAGTAACACATTGCTTATCAGTATTTTTCTTTTAGAATTTTTTTTTTTTAACCTGGGTGGGTATTCTAGGATTTTTGGCTATATTACTGTGTGTTTAATTTTATCCTGTGTAATAATATAATAATAATGTGTAATAACTATACATTTATTTAAGTTGAAATTATAGAGAAGTGAAGAAGTGGGTGTGATGACCATATACTCCTTAGAGAAAACACTTGTGGCCTCAGTAGCTGTGAGTACTGCCAGCCTCTTCTGGGCCTGTCTCAGCCCCAGAGGGCTGCCTTGCCCAGGTTCGTACCTCTCTAAGAATAGGCCAAACCATAACTGCTGCAGTGAGGAATGTAAAGGTGGTCATTTGAACCCAATACAGGACATTTCTGATGTATTGGTTTTAGCTCCACAGCTCCCTGTAGGGTTGGCTGAACCACAGGGCCTACATTGTATCACATGCCTCCCTTGGCCCTAATAATCAGCCTATAATATTAAATCTTCCTGAGATTCTGCTTCCCTGGAGAATAGTCCAATACAGAGACCAGAGAGCTAAGGGAACTCAAAGGAGTATGAGAATCCTATTTTGGACAATACACATGCACATTTTAAACATTATTTATCCCCCATTTAGCCCTCAATGTTATATATATGAGGGCTGTCCAGAAAGTACCCAGCCATGTAACTGTTCTCATTATACTGACCAGGGTTGGATTTTTCCAGATAGTACTCGTATATTTGTATATATATGTCTGTGTATATGTTAAATGTATATATGCAGTTTTAAGCAACTTAAAAAAATTTAGGGGATGCTGGGGTGGCTCAGTGGGTTGAACAATTGTCTTGCAACCCTGTGTTTGAATCCTGGCCCCAGTCCATGTGGACCCATATGCTGAACCGGGGTGTGCCCTCAGTTTACTTCTCACTGGGGCAAGCCTCCTATGTGGAAGGCCCCCAGTTTGACTCCAGCCCCTAGTGTGCTTCCCAGGTGGGTGACCCCTAGCTCGCAGGAATGTGCCTCCCATGTGGGAGGCCCCAAGCTGGTTCCTGCCCTGTGTACTCCTGTGCCCAACTGTGCAATGAAAACTGTGTAGAAAACTAATGACGTGCAACTATGGAGACTGCTCAGCTCCCCCCACCCTACCTTTCTCTGTTTCTCTCTGTCTATCTCTTGTCAAAAACAATAACAATAAATCTTTAAAAAAAATTAAAAAATTTAACATTACATGTGAGCATTTTATGAGATTAGTAAGTGTTCAAGACCATTTGGTGTAATTTTTAGAATAATCCCCATACAATAATAATCCCATGCCAACATTTATTTAAATATGTCAAATATTTGGCACTAGATTTTTTTCTTCAGGTTTTCCTTATTTTGAGTCATGTTTCAATGAACACCTTCCTTGTAAATTTTGTGCATCAGCATTCCTTTTACCTCTCCTATGCAATTCTAATTATTACAAAATTAAATTATTTTTATACTTTTGAAAAGTAAAACAATTAAATACATCTTTATTTTTACACAAAAGATCTGCATTTTATAATATAACCTAGTCCAATAAAGTGTTAATAAAGAACAAAAACCAGAGCCTAAATAAAATTCAATTTATTAAAGTAGATATTGTGAATTATAATGGGTTTTAAATTAATCATAAGCTTTTTATCCAGGCCTTTTGTTTTTGGAAAAATATAGAATTTTATAAGCTTGATCTCTTGTCTCCTATTATTTATATTTCTTTTTTTTTTTAAATTAATGTGCCTTGGAAACTATAAAATAGTATGGCAACTTTTTTTATTCAAACTATTAAACATTAATTATGCTCTATTAGAAGATTTCTACAACTTATAATTGGCTTCACTAGATTTTATTATCATCTGTAATAGTTCATAATGAAGTTCAATGATGCTCACCCTCTTTTCTGAGTGATCTAATGCCTGGGATTGCTGGTTAGCTAATAGCTGTTAGGGCTACATATTTTTAACCTTGGTACCTTCAAATCAGATTTCATCAAATTGGTAGCAGTTTTTTTTGGTACCTTTTTTTGGTACCTTTTTTTTTATTTTTATTGCACCTAATATGTTGCTGATGGAAAAGTCTCAGTAATTTAAACAGCGAAGATCATAAATACATGTAGATCAGGTTGGAAAAGCTGGTTCCAACAGATTTAGAAAATGTCAGTCTGCAAAGGAATCTGTCACTCGAATATCTTTGCTGATGTAAAAAAAAGGGGGAATTTCATCATTCAGTTCTCCTTCTTTGCAAAAGTTCACAACCAAAGCCAAGAGCAAATGACATTACAAACATAGATACTGGAGAAGCCGGGATGGCTCAGTGGGTTAAGCACTCACTTTGCAGCCCTGGGGACCAAGGATCAAATCCTGGCCCCGGCCTGTGCAGACCCATATGCTGAACTGGGGAGTGCCCCCAGTTCGGGTCTCACCGGGGACCCTGGCCCAGTTCCTGCTCTGCATAGCCCTGCACCCATCTGTGGAATGAAACTATGTGGAAAAACCAATGATGTACAACTATGGAGACTGCTCTGGGCCCTCACTCCCACTTCTCTCTGTCTCTGTCTCTGTAACTCTCTCTCTCTGTCAAAAACAATAAAAATAAATCTTAAAAAACAAAAACAAAAAACATAGATGCTAAAGCCAAACCATTGATAATAGAAATATGACAGAAACACTTAACTAGTATACTTACAAACCAACATTTTCAGATTCTAACAAAATACAAAAATAAAA